>VDFB02270651.1:291443271-291528824 GCA_007258455.2 Sequoia sempervirens | reverse complement strand
GATGCATGGATGGAGGACTCAATCATGCCCCCCAAGGACTACATACATCATGTATATACAATAAATGATCCCCCCATAGGAAGGAAAAAAGGAGATATCATATCCCCCCCATAATGAAGAAGCTCCAATGTTGATGAAATATGCTTGAAAACAAAAGATGATCCAATGCCTACAAGCAACTCCTCTCCCCTTAGGGAGAAACAAGTCCACCAAGTGATGAAGAAGCCACTCCATGTTCAACTAAAATTAGGAAGGAAATCTCCAATTAGAATAATCCATCACATAATCATTATCAAAGACAACCAAGAAATGTGACGAATCAAGTGAAAGTGAAGGCTCAACAATGTTAACCTCCAAAGACAATCTAGATGTATCAACTACCATGATGAAACTATCATAAAAAAGGAGAGAAATCCCCTCAAGTATATCTCCCAAATCCGCAAGATGAAACTCCACAAACAAATATGAGATTCCTACCAAATATTCATCCAATTAAACAAGATCTAAGGGATCAAAAATAGCCTGTTGTGTTGAAAACCCAACCTTTGAAGGAATAGGAAATGTATCAACATGAGTCTGAAGAACTCCAAAATTCAACCGACCAATATCTCTAGAGAAATTGTTGTCAACACTGGAAAAAGGAGTGCGAGTAACATAATCATCATCATCAACAAAGTGAGAGAAGGTATACAAACAAGACTCATGATCAACATTACCAATTGCAATGGTTTTTCCAGTATCAGCCTCTCTGATAAAAATTGAATTTGTAGTGAATTCCACAATCTTCGGTACCTCACCATGGGTGATCTGATAGATGGACAAAAGATTTATGTGAAACTCAAGTATACACAATACATCCCTAAAACAACCATCACTTATCTCAACATTTCCTACCCCTGCAACATCTAAAAGCTTATTATCTCCCAACAAAATTTTGGAAGTGTTAGCAGGATGAAGACCCAAAAAAGGATAGGGACTAGAAGCCATGTGATGAGATGCTCTAAAATCTAAAAACCATCTGTCATACTAGAATGTGCTACAAAATCCACCAGTGCATGTCCTTTACCCATGTAGTGTTTATCTCCTTTACCACTTGTAAACCCTGCATTCCCTGATTGTGTAGGGTTGGATGATGATGGAGATGAAGATGGAGATGTAGAGGTTGTAGAAGGAGTCACAGATGAGGAAAACGATATATTGTTTTTCTGAAGAAGATGTGAGAGCTCATCAATCTTCTTCATATAACAATGATGTTCATCATGCCCTTTATTTTTTCAATATACACAACTACATTTCTCCTTCTTGGGCTTGTCCTCTTTTGAAGAGGTAGAAGTCTCATTTGACTTTGTCTTAGGTTTATATTTCTTCTTCAATTTTCTCTTAGATTCTTGTGAAATTAATGCATGATTTGTAGGGACCCCCTCTAACTGGACAATTTTGGCTTGCTCCCTTGTCAATTTGTCACATAAAGTCTCAAAAGAAGGCATTTGGAATGCACTACCCGAAGCATCCATTGTGGAGTAGAAGGTAGAAGAAAACACAACAAATGGTCCTCTCAACTTAGGTAATATCAAAAAGATGGACTCCTTATCAGTTTTGCTCTTCCCACATCCCGCTAATTGTAGCCTTAAAGATTTGAATTTCACTAGAAAGTCATCAATAGAAGGAAATGCTTTAGGGGTAAGAGCGGTTAATTCAGCCTCTAGTTGCAGGACACAAAACTCACTGACCTGACCAAACAGGTTATGTAGCTTATCCCATATCTCCTTGGGTGTATCCAACTTATCAATATGAAAGAGGATACTATCAAAAACATTCAATTTCATCAAAGCAATAGCTTGGCCACACTTATTTCTATAGGAAAATATTTCAAGTTCCTTGGTAAGAGTGGGTTGGATATTACTCAGTGTGGACCACGGACCTTGAGACTGAAGCAACCTATGCATTTTCATCTTCCACATATGGTAATTATAGGGAGTTAACAATTTAATAGATTCAATAGGTGCCATGACCAAAGTTTTCACCAAAAAGGAAAAAAATACACCAAATTGAAAAAATTCTCCAATAAGGAAGCCTCTAGAAATTAAATTTCACCACCTTTCCAAAAATGCTTTAAACAAAAAAACTAATTTTCTGAATTGAGAAAAAATTGGAGCAAAACTTGATGCACCTTACTATTGGTTTGTAGTAGTTTTACAAACTACTAGAAAGCCAAATCTTTGCACAAGTCTCCACAACTCAATGCACGCCACAAGCCTTTGTAAGTCTTGCTCACACCAAGCAACTACACTGCAAAGGTGTTTAACTAGCAAAAAGCTTCCCCTCATAGGAAATGTGGGATAATTCTCCCCTCAAAACAACTTCAAAAGAAAATCTTGGGGCCCACACTCTTTGGCTACACGAGCAAAGTGAACCCTAAAATGCTAAATAACTTGGGGAAACTTTATAAAGTTTCAAAAAATTATATCCTCCAACGAGCCTTCAAAGCATCTCCAATGTATAAATCGTGCCCCTCTAATATGAAAATGGCACCTTCTTGCTTCAAACACCTCTACACAGTAGAGATGTGCAGATAGTATGATGCACAAAGATTATGATTTGCAACATGTGATGATTAAAATCGCTTGAGAATTAGCCTCTTCGAAGAAAAAAATGACGCCTCCTTGTGCACTTTGTAGTCAAAACCACCTTCAATTGGATCACGCCCAACAACAATTTGAAATGCTAGTCAACTTGAATTGCTGCCTCCCAAGTAAAAATCATGCCTAGGATAGAGGAAATCACCAGAGGAAAATGATAGCCAGAGAGAAAATCGCGGCCCTCCCAAAACACCTCCAAATGAAAAAAATGCAGCCACAGAAGGAAATATATCACACCGCCTCAACCAAATCAGGCCTCCAAATAGAGAACAAATCGAGTCTTACAATTGCTAGCAACCAAAAGAAATAACTCCACTTGAAGAAGAAAATCGCACTAGTGACAACAATTGCATTCACCAACAATAGGAAATTGAATTAATTGGAAATGAGGCAACTTTGAAATTTAAATGCTGAATGATCTCTAGCAACAAATGATCTCAAAAATCTTCAGATGAAGACTCTCACGGGAAGGAATGTAGAATGGGTGGCTCTGATATCATGTTAGAAAACATCTACAAATATATCCTTCACAAAATATGAGAGAAGCAAACCAAGGTATTTCACCAAAGAATGAAAATACAAGATGAGATATTTACACAATATACAATGTTGCCTTATAAAAGCAAGAAAAACAATGACGGTGGGAAAACTACCCACACGGGAAAAAACCACTCAGAAGATTAACTAAAGTAAAAAATTAACACACTAACATAATCTATATGTGAACTTTGATTACCCAAATTTGTTATCTTCCAAAACATGATTATATGATTCAATGATAAGTGAGTAAATTTTATAGAAGAATTGCATAATCTTGATTTCATAGATATAACTATGTACGTATGTTGTTAGATGAAGGAGGTTTAATAAAAATTTATGTAACCACCCTTTCATCTAGAATGTCTAAACCAAATAGAAAATAAAGACTCACCTAAACTAGTAATCAATAGTATCTCTTAAGCATGAGAACCAAACAATGGGTGTATATATCCTAGACATAGGATAACTTAGAGTGATGATATACTAACTATTGTTTAGTGATGAAAATATCATTTGTTTATTCAATTGTATGTTAATGTACATGAATGGTATGAGGAATGTGGTTTCAAGATTCAATTTTATTTAATGAGAGTTAGCTAATCAAATTATTAAATTATATAAATGTATTGAATTGTGTCTTGAATGTAATGCTTAGATTGTGGTCTAGTATTTGACCATAGTCACTACTACTTGGCTTGTGACTATTACAATATTTTGGCTTCTCAAGTTGAAACCCATGTTATGGGACCATGTTTATATAGTATCTGTGTGTGGATTCTTGATCATGATTAGGAGGCACCTATATTCCTTTATGTCAAGGTGTATGATTGTTATAGAAATGGCTATTGTTAATTCTTTGTAATGAATTTATTGGTATAATTTCTATTAGAGTGGTTGCAATTATAACATAATATTTCTAGATTTGTGTATAATTATGATAGTGGATGTGTTGATTCATTTATTATTTTGCATGTACTTAGGATACATTTGAATGGTGTATTAGTACTTCTTATGAAAGATGTTAGAACCCTACATATGGTGAAAACAAAAAAATGTTTATGTTTGAGTGTATAATTAATGGTCCATACTGGTGGGGCATTACATATAGTATTAAATAAGGTTCCAAAGCTAGGTCTATATGAGCCTACTATGAATTCTATGAGGCAATGATGTGATGAATGTTGATTATTTTTCAAGTTATTATGAATTAAAAATGGCCCATAGACTAGTTTTAGGTTATAGAATAAAATCCCTCCTAGAATAACTAGAAGGAATGTGAGTAATTTGCAAGATGTGAACATTGAACCACCAACTGGGCATGTGCAGGATCATGGTATGCCAAATAGGCCCTTAAGTGGCAAAAAATTCAGAAAAATCAGTGTTAGGCAACTTGACGTAAATATTTGAATAAGTTATCTATATTATTTCAAAAATATGTAAGAATAGAATTTTTATAAAATTGAATGTAGTTTCTAAAATACTAGGTTTATTTAAAATAAATAAAATCTATTTGGTGAAAATTTGAAATTTCAATGCAGTAGTACTTAAATTTCAGGAAAAATAAGAAGTAGGTGTCTGTCTGACCACCCTAACCATAATAAAATGATAATATTTTTTGTAAGATTTTATATAAGTAGAGGACTCATGTCAGGATGTGATGCATATTTTTTGTAATTTTTTCCAAGTAAATAATTAATTATGAATTTTTATTACAACTTTTAGAAAATATAAAAACTTCGTCATCGACCTTAACTTGGTCAAAAATTCATGAAATTTAATTTTTCTTTTGTAATCCTATAGTATGTAAAGCATAGAATGTGGCATGTTCGGATTCAAAAATATGATACCGTTTGAAAGTTATAGATATTTTCAATCAGCCTATCGATCGGACTTTAGTCATAATTCTAATAGAAAATGAATAATAATTATTTATTAAATTCAAATTAAATCATAATTTATATTTTTGGAAATCTGAGAATCTCCTCTAAAAACCCTTTTCGTTTCATTAATTTTGGGTGAAAAAAAAGTCATCAGCCACATACCCTACAAATATTGCCACTTTTTGGCATACCATGATCCTGCACATACCCAACTAATAACTATGAAATACTCTTAAGAATGTTTAATGAACAAAGGAACAAAAATAGTCATGGAATTAACTCAAAATAAGTGGATGGTTGGGTAAATGTACAAACATGTATCACACTCCTATAAAGGAAATGACCAACACAAATAAAAAAATTCAACTTCAACCACATAAAAGTGGCCTTTATGTTTTGAGTTTGAAAATGATGTAAACTAATAAAATGTAGAACTCTTGAGAATTTTATACTTGTAATTTTTAAAATAAAAAAAAACTGGTTTGATATATTTAAAAAAAAAATTAAGAGTAGAATTTGAATTGTTAAAAAATTGAGGTCAATGGGATGCCACACACACACACACACACACACACATATATATATATATATATATATATATATATATATATATATATATATATATATATATATATATATATATATTTTACTTAATTTTTTTCCCCAAATAGCTACCTTCAATATATATATATATATATATATATATATATATATATATATATTTGTAATTTTTTTCCCCAAATAGCTACCTTCAATATCTAGTGCATGGAAAAAATTGATGAATATTTTTTTGTAATAATGTTTTAAATTGAAACTTCACTAGAACATCATAGTTTTCATGGGTGTCAACTTTTGTCTAATTTTTTTATCATTTAAATAATATTACTCTTTTGGAGAGGATTCTCTCCTCTAGTGCACCATATATTTTTCAAAATTTCAAAATATTTTGAGTATATAAATCTACTTACCATTGTATGCCTTCCCTTATCAACTAATAATATGGACCAACTACGCCATGTACTTCTACTTGATGGATTGAATCTTCTTGTATCAAGCAACTATCAATCATAAGAGATTATATGTAATTATCATATCAAGGATGTGTTTTTGAGATGATATTGGTAATGTATGTACAATTGAGAAGTTATGGGGATTTCCTAGATGTTGAGTATAGGAATTGAATTTATTGAATTAAAAATAAATTCATATTAAGGAAAAACTCAAAATTATGTTGTAATTGTACTATAGGCTATTGGTTGGATTATCGCTATAGATTCAACTGTAGGTTCTATAGATGACATTGATTAGTGATTTCTATGGGTGACAATCATGAACTATTTAAGTACCTAATTAATAGTCTAATGTAAAATATTAAAGAGTTGATTACTAAGTCAATAATAACATAGTTGCAACATACCTCAAGTGGTCCCTTGCTTGGGGTAGTTGCACTCTCTTAAATTGATGAAATATTAATCAATCAATTTCTCATTCATAATTAACTCAATTCTATTTGAAAAAACTTTTGTTTATATTACTATTCAAAAGATAAAGATACAAATGCTCAAAAAATCACTATTACAATTTATTTGCAAATCTTGCAATATATAGACTAAATAATTTTAATTGTTGTAAACAACTTAGACTCATAAATTAAAATTTCAATTCACTTTTAAAATAGGAAGAAGTTAATTCAATCATAAAGACAAGAAATAAAAACTTGGAATTAAATTCCTAATGTGATTCTTCTAGTTGGGATAAAGAAATTGATCATGTAGGCATGCATAAACAAGTGGCAAAGTCGTGCAATAAAAGGTTACTGCCATTATCAAAGAGTCCTCATGCTTTATGGTGCTTTATGGAAAAATGTGTTACTAGTGGTAGAAATCTAATTTGAATGCTCTAATTCCTTTGGATGTGACTTACTCAACAACAAAATTCCATTGACAATCCTTCAATGCATGTATTAACTCTTGTGGCTACAAGTCAATAGACGTCCATTGGCTAAGGGATCCTTCTTCCTTCTTGTTGCATGATAGATTAGTTTCTTCCAAAAAATGCTTATACATTACAATTAACATAATTCATCATAATATAACATCACAATTTAGAAATAATCATATACATATGTAAATATTTATCAAACTATTATTAAGTATAGTGCTTCAAGAATTAAACATTTATTTTTAGAAATGTTGGAAATGTCATGGAAATATCTAGATATATCTTAAAACATAGAATTAAACTTAATTAAGGGTGAAAATTCTAAGGCCCATCACTAGTAAATTTAAAAAATCATAATAAAACTAATCAAAATATATTTAAAAAATGGATTCTAGACACTAATCTCTACAAAAGGGTGTTTTTAGATTTTCATGAAATTACCCTTGGTCGGAGAAATTAAGAGTTGAATTTGATTTTTTTCTAAATTTTCCCAAAAGAGTGATTAAGATGTCACATAGGCAAACACATAGACAATTTCACTTGAAAGGGTTTTTCCCAAAAACTTAGACATAAATTTAATCACATTTCAAATTTTTAATGGGAAATTTTTTCTTTTATACTTTCAGGAAAAAGGGTTTCACCCAAAACTATATGTGCCACATATATTCCATGTGGTTTTGGGTGAAATTATTTCATTTGAAACTGTTTAGAGTGAAATTATTTCGCTCAAAACTATTTAGTTGGTTGAAAGTGTGACAGAACTTTGTGCTTTTACTTGGCTATAATAGATCAACTCATGAATAAGTTTTGGACTTAGAAAGCAAATAATGAGCACATGAATATAGTTAGGAAGTTCTAATGAATCAATAAGTGCTTTAGGAGGAGGATATCGCTAAATAGAGTTAGAATTTTTTCCTATGTAATGTGAAAGTGAATGCATCTAGACCAAGTGGATCCGAAAATGATAAGGTAGTCAAGAATTGGAAAGATATTTGAAGAAAGTGGCACCTTCAAAATGTGATGGAGTCAAACATGGAGATGGGGTTGAGACATGGCTTATAGAGATAGGTAAGTTGTTTTATCCCAAAAACTATTCGAATTCTACACATTTTGTGCAGGGAGCTTACAAAATCATAGGAGAAGTTGCATCATGGTGAGAAAACTAGAAGGGAGAGCTAGAATTTTCCAAGGAGCATGTAACATAAGGATTAAGTTTGTGTCCTTATTTAGAAGAAGGTAGTTACCATATTTTTCTTATGACATGATAAAAAATGACTAGATTCCACAAATTGAAATAAGGAACAACGATTGTCACAAAGTATTAGGAAAATTTTATTTGAATTGTCAATTATGTCTCACTATATCAACCAGATGAGAATTATATATCAGGTTCATCTAGAATTTAACACTAGAATTGAAGTGAATGTGGATCTACATGGTTTTGATAAATAGATCATGTTAGAAAAATCACTTCAAAAAGAAAAGAAAATGTAAGCCTTGATGAATGCACAACAAAGTTATAAAGATATATTTAAATCTTCTAGGAATTTTTTGATGCCTCCCTTTAAGCAAAGGTTTAATATCATTAGTGGTGATGGTACCAAATTCAATAGAGGAAAATGGGAAATCAAAAAATAATAATGATAAATAATAAACTAATTGGAATTCTCTTGGGGGTAATAATCAAAGTGAAAGAGAAAAAGGAAGTGAAGATGGTTCTAATGGAAGTGTTGGTGCTCGATTGTAATGTATGTTGTCATAGAACCTAAATTAGCACCTAACTATAGATAAAGAGTGTATGACTAAGTATCATGCATCTACATAAGTAGGGGTAAGGATATAATCATGCATAACTTATATTTAGGTACATGTTTTATTTTAGGATACTTGCAAATTACAATCAACCATAAGCAAGTCTACACTATAGTTATAATTATGTGTGATGCTATGAATATTTTAAGTATTTTTATGGGAAAAGAACCTATACATACTCTATGTATAATCATAGTAAGAAAGAAGAAACATTGATTGATATGGAGATTAATATAAAAGTGTTCATGCTTTTAGTTAACCCTTGTATGAATTATTAGTATTAGATTACAAATTATAGAGTGTAGGTCACAAAAAAGGGTGAAGAATTCACCATTATTTAGGTGAGACAAGGATATATGCTAGTATATATGAGATATTAAGTGTTTATCCTTTCAAAATTATACAAAACTGTAAAATGTTAGAATTCAACATGCTCTGATATCATGTTGAAATGATGGATGCTGAATCATCCAATGAAGTTGCACACACTTCAAAGGATCTTGCTAGGAGAAATTACACCACACAGAAAGTGTTACAACTAAGAGCTGCAAAGAGAGATTACTATTGATCTACAACATTAGATCATAGATTGATATTTGATTGATATGATACAAATAAACAAGATGCCTGATTATATAGGCAAAAGAGAAAACCTAAAATGCATGATATGTTGCCATGTGTCATGATCTGACAACATGTGACAACATGTGAACCCTATCTAGGAAATTATTAAATGTTGAGATAAGTTCTAGAAGGACGACTCATCTTCTAGAAGGAATCTTGTCCCTACAAACAAGGAAGGGGACATTACCCCATTATTAAATGATTTATTAAAAATGCAACCTAGGACTAAATGATATATGACCTAAGTTAACTTATGCTAGTGTAATAATTAATTAATTACACTAACACCCCCCCATAATTTCAACTTAGGGAGGAAAATGCAATGATTATGCAAGGATGATCGATGATGATGATGATGGGTCCCGACTATGAGGCCATGTTAGGTACCCATGTACATGATAAAGATGCATAAAATCTCCCACAACTGGAGAAAAGGGGAAAACCAAGTGGGAACAAAACCCCTCTCTGAAAAGGAGATGAAAAAGAAAAAATGTGAGATAGGATGGGAAGGATGGAGGACTCCCAAATACCCCCCAAGTACACCATCCATCACATGGATACAATACATTAGTCCCCCCATAGGGAGGAAATAGAGAGACTATATAGCCCCCCAAGAAGATGAGATCACTTGCAAATATGGTAAGTGTCTGAAGAAAGAACATGATCCAATGTCAACAAACAACTTGTCTCCCTTTCAGAAGAAACAAAACCAAGTGCAAGTGTAGAGATGCTTCCCATTCTGGATAGGAATTGAAGGAAGGAAGGATGAATGTGGATGCCAATGATGTCTCTGAAATCTGCTCAAATGTCTCCTTGTCTGAAGATGAAGATACCACAATCAATGAAGAGAGTGACAAACCAGGACAATGCAGAAACTGATGCTGAACAATATCCAAAGACAGTGATGTGATGAATATGATGGAGGTGATGGAGACTTGATAGCCCCCATTGAAGAAGTGTCCTCAAAACCACTAAAAGAATTCTAAAGCAACAAATGTGTCCAAACCACAAGTCTCCTGCTAGGAAGAAGCAAATCCAATGGTAGATGCTAAAGAAACCTCAAATCTTGAATGGAATGACAAGGAAGAAGTCTCATATATGAAATTTCTGAAGAGAAACCAAGTATCTCCAAGATAGTCTCAAGATCCCAAAGCATGGTTGAGACAAAAGGATGAGGAGACTCAAGAAAACTCTCCAAAGTAGGATCAGAATAGAGGTGTGATATCCCCTCAAGAATGTCCTCCAAACCAATAGAAGTAGCCAAGTCAATGATACCTGAAACAAGGCCATCTTGTGATGCCAAGTCTGGAAAAATGAATGTGTCCTAATGAATGATGATGGTGGAAGCCTCAATCAATGACTTTGGACAAGGAATCATTGAATGTGAAGGGATACCAATAGTCTCTGATGGAGAAGAAGCACCTAAAGGAACCTTGTCAACCTCTTTGGAAGATTCAAGCCAATCAACCTCCTATACAACAATATCATCATGGGGTACTTGATCTGAGGAATGACATTCTGAACCTTGACCATCAGGGAAGGGTGGAGTGTCTGAATCTCCATATAGCTCCCAAAGCTTAGTCCAAAGGATGTGAGGACAATCACAATGATCAAAAGCATTCAAAACATCACAATCAACGTGCATCTCAATGATCTCCAAAATAGTGTATCTGCAACAACTCTAAGCAAATTCTTGAATACCTTCACTCGGATGAGGAATTATGCCATACAAATGAGGCAATAAATCAAGTGATTGGAGATGGTGGACGATCCCATCCCGCCATTGTTGATAGTTTCCCTTGTGCAACATAACCAAAGAAGGAGTATATGCAAGCCCCATAATGAAATTTCTCCACAAAAAACAAAGACACTGACCTTCAACAGAAAATAAAGACTTCCAAGGATGATGTACAATTGAAGTGATGCTACCCGGATCAAAAAAACTTGTCCCAAGCTTCAGAATAACCAGGTTATTGATCAAATGCACCAAATTGAAAAAATATCATGCAAGATTACCTGGCACTGAAACTAATCAAGGGTCTAGACTGATGAAAAAATATTTGAAAATACTTCCTGATGCCGTTGGAATCACCGAAATCTGATGAACGGTTGCAAAGATATGAGCCTTTATGTCCAAATTAAGGTTTAGACTTCAGTTGACTGTAGAATTTTTTGAAATCAAATTTTTTTAGAATAGATTGCACCATTGGAAAGTAGACAAAATTCTCTTTTTGATGGTATCTCATTTGTCAATTTTCGATACCATGGGTGAAAGTTATGATAAAATGAAAAAAATGCCTATATTAGGCAATTTTCAGGCTAACGAGGAGCAAAAAAATAAGCCCCTCCAGGCTAGCACTTGGTTGCTGATATGAACACAAGGGGCACTAGTAGTTAAAAAAAAAATCACCGCCAGATCTGGCGGCGGTGGAGTGGCTCGAACTGGTGGCAGATGGCAGAGCTCCTCCAAATGAGCGAAGCTCTTGGTTCCGAATAGGACCAAGAGC
The DNA here is from genome assembly GCA_007258455.2 of Sequoia sempervirens. NCBI lineage: Eukaryota > Viridiplantae > Streptophyta > Pinopsida > Cupressales > Cupressaceae > Sequoia > Sequoia sempervirens. Next base: position 291,516,881 of record VDFB02270651.1, on the reverse strand, counting down.
ACGGGGCTTAGGAGTGAGGACAACCCACGGTCAGAGAACCTCACAGGTGGGAAGAGAACACGGGAATGGTGGGAAAGACCGGTGAACGACACCGACGGTCAAACGGTGGATGGGACCGGCGACAGAGGATGATGTGACGACGATGTGGCCGACAAGACCAGATGGGGCCGACCTTTCTCTTGTGAATTTTAAATATTTTTTCTATGAACTATTTATTAGGAATGCTGACAAAAAGGATGATATAAATGATTTTTAATATTGCATTGTGCAATTAAAAATCAAAAATCCTTTTTTCAAAAAATAAGCCGACAAATATAATATTTAATCTGCAAAATAAACTTTCCACCATGCGTCGATAGAAAGAATAATATGTCGACGATGAAATATTTGAACCCAAAAAATTAATAAAATGTCGCTTGATATGCCGACTGGTAAATAAATTACAGGTCGCTTCTGAATTTTTTATTTTTTTGCAAAAACTATAGAAAAGCCCCAAAAATATTGATTTTCCAAACAATATAGATAAAGCCCCGAATTTTTTTTTTTGAAAAAAAAGTCATGCAACTAAAAAAAATTTGCCTCAGAGGACAACTAACGGGATTGATATTTTTACTGCAAATTTGTATGGATCATACCAATTGATTTTGCAAACCCAAATACCTCTGATGGCTCCTGGGTTGATGAATCTGATTTTGATGATTGGACAGGTGATCCTAGGGTTTCGAGGCCTTCTAAGACAATGGCAGGCTCATATCTAACTCTATCTGCTTCAGAAATCAGCTTGGTCCCTGGCTGGAGTCAAGTAGCCTTCAATGGAAACCTTCAAGCCTGCAAGAATCTCTCCAGCCTAACTTTCTTGATCTTGTGATGAACTCTCAATGGAATGGCTCTGATACCATGTTAGAATTCAACATGCTCTGATATCATGTTGAAATGATGGATGTTGAATCATCCAATGAAGCTACACACACTTCAAAGGATCTTGCCAAGAGAAATTACACCACACAGAAAGTGCAACTTGGTCCCCGGGTGGAGTCAAGTAGCCTTCAATGGAAACCTTCAAGCCTGCAAGAATCTCTCCAGCCTAACTTTCTTGATCTTGTGATGAACTCTCAATGGAATGGATCTGATACCATGTTAGAATTCAACATGCTCTGATATCATGTTGAAATGATGGATGTTGAATCATCCAATGAAGCTGCACACACTTCAAAGGATCTTGCTAAGAGAAATTACACCACACAGGAAGTGTTGCAACTAAGGGCTGCAAGGAGAGATTACTATTGATCTACAAAATTAGATCATAGATTGATATTTGACTGATATGATACAAATGAACAAGATGCTTGATTATATAGGTAAAAGAGAAAACCTAAAATGCATGAGATGTTGCCATGTGTCATGATCTAACAACATGTGACAACATGTGAACCCTATCTAGGAAATTATTAAATGTTGAGATAAGTTCTAGAAGGACAACTCATCTTCTAGAAGGAATCTTATCCCTACAAACAAGGAAGGGGACATTACCCCATTATTAAATGATTTATTAAAAATGCAACCTAGGACTAAATGATATATGACCTAAGTTAACTTATGCTAGTGTAATAATTAATTAATTAGACTAACATAAAAATGGTTTAAGAAAGAAATAAAAAGCACACCTTGACAAATACACAACAAATTTTTAATGAGAAATTAAAATCTTCTAGGTATTTTTGGGATGGCCTCCACTAAGAGAAAGTTTAATATCATTGGTAGTGACATTGCCAAATTCAAAAAAGTAAATGATTAATAAAACAAAATAATAAGAAATAATAACCACTTGTAGTTCTCTTGGAAGGTTAATAATGAGAGTGATAGGGAACATGCAAATAAATTTAGTTATACTTGAAGTGTATGTGCCTATTTGTAATGAACGTTTCCATAAAACTTAGATTAGTGTCTAGCTATAGACAGAGAGTGGATGGCTAAGTGTCATGCACACACATATAACTATGGGTAAGGAGATAATCATACATAACTTGTATTTAGGGACATGATGTATTTTAGAATACATGTAACGTACATTTAATTGTAATCAAGTTTATGCATGATAATATGAATGTGTAATGTCCCCTATCTAGCTAGTGGCTCGAGGAACAGGGTTAGCCTAATACTATAGTTCCCATAGGCTAACGGGATGATTAGGGAATCTTTATGAGGAGTTTTAGGACTTGTCCTCATTACTTACTATTTTTAGTAAGTGACATTTGGGGTCAGTGATAGCAAACTTGCAGTTGTTCTTGGTCAAGGGACACTCTCGAGGGTTCATTTGGATATCAGAGCCAAGAGTTATGGATTTATTAAGTCACGTTATTTAACAATATTCTATTATTAAGTGATTTGGTGATTTAATGTTATAAAGTGAAAGTGACTTTATTAAAAGAATATTTTAAGTCATATAAAAAGTATTTAAGTGAAAAGTCACTTTGGAAAATGATTTAATATTAAATCAAGGGACAATTGAAAAGTGGCGTGGTTTTCAAGAAGAGATATTTTATGTTTTATTTTTTAAAAGGTGAAAAACCTAAAAGTGGTGTCCAATTTCCATAAGACAAGGGTTTGAGTTCATTATTGAACATCTTGAAGAATATATCATTTCTATGAGTAGCAGCTACCAGTTTGGTTTTTTCAAGTTGATTGAGGATGGATACCCTCAGTTAGATCAGGTGCTACAGGTGTGAGAGATCATCTAAGGCTCCTTATGGGTTGATCTCATATAGGGATCAAGTTTTTGCTTCATCTAGAGGACTTTCATTGAAGAATAAAGTTAGAATTCATCTATTACAGGTTGCAGAGCAGAATAAAGAAATCTGAATAAAGATTGTAGTTTTTTCATGTTCATAAATAAGCACGTGGGATCTAGAAAATCAGAAAAAGATCATACATGAGACGTTAGATGGGGTTCATTTGACTCCCATTAATGTTGAAAGGTTAGGTGACTAATTACTAGGTAGTTTTAGGTCAACAATTGCAGATCTAAGTGTGATTACATTGGCATTTTTGGACTGCAACATAGGTCGTACCATCTTGGAGTATGTGCTTTCCCAAATAAATAAATGGTGGTCATTTTGATATTTGCTTGAGTCTTATCTTGGGCATCCAGGGTGAAGAAGCAGTTTGAGAAGATACCCACATCAAAATTCCATCTCCTTCAGGCTAGGTGTGCATTTCATTAGTTCTCCAAGTGGCTGGTCTAGAAATCAAAACTTTATGAAAGTCAAAACCAACAAATGGGTACGATGTAATATCATTTGAAATCAATAAAAATCATCTGGGTTGCTTTCAATTTATTTATTTTTCCTTCCATTTAGTATTCTTTATTTATTTTTATTTCTGGCATCAAAATACTCAAAACACAAAAACAAAAAAACACAAAGAAATTCAAAAGGTAAGATTCAAACACAACGGGGGTTGTTTAAGTGGTATTAGAGCTTTAATATCCTACCATCCTGTGAGGTTATTTCATGAGTGATAAAGAATAGACTTATTGTGCAATCCTCCATAGGTGCCAGAGGGAGAAACCATTTCAGAGGTTTTAGGCATTCACAATTCATCGAAAATAATAAGAACTTTATCTAGTGATAGTGAGAGTATTGTAGGCACCATGGGAGATAGAAACAAAGTACATTCAGGTTCCATTAGCCCAGATGGCAGAAGAGAGTAGAAGTCTGACACTATGATGGACATGTTGGCAGATTTTTTGTAGAAGATGAACCGGGTTCCTAATCTTGGTCACACAAGACAGCCTAGCAATTCTAGTAGTTCTAATGCTCAACCTAAAGAGAGGCCAAGGATTTCTATCAATGCCATAGCTAGGCCTTTGCATCCTACCTTTACATGGAGGGCTGAGACCCCTGTTCAGTAGGAATGACCTCTAGAGCAGCCGACCAAAATGGTCGATGATGTGAGGACCAACCATACTGAGTACACATCATTACCTGCTAACATTAGGAATATGTTGACTTTTGACCAATTCCTGAACCAAAGGAGACAGAGGGAAATGGTGGTTGGAAAAATTGAGACTAAAGCACCACAAGGCACCAGAGATCTCCAGCAGGTGGTGGGTAAGATTAATTTGGAACATTTTGATGGAGGGCATCGTTGTACTACATGTGGTTGGATTTAGAAGCTAGATAACTTCCTCTCCTTGAGGCACATTCCTGAAGAAGAGGCAATCAAGTTTTCCACACTACATCTAGATTGTGTAGCTCATGAGTGGTCGTACCATGGTTTGGTTACCTTGGGTCACAGGTCAATTGTTTCTTATGATGAGTTTACTAACAAACTCATTGAACAATTTGATAGGAGAGATCCTAAGGTCTCCTTCCAAGAACTTGCACAGCTTAAGCAAGTTGGTACATTGGAGGCTTTTATTTTAAAGTTTCAGAGGATATCCATGATGGTCACGGGAATATCAGAGAGGAGGTTGGTAGTTCTTTTCAGTGAGGGTCTCTTAGAACCCTTACGAGGTTGGATCAAAGCCTTTGATCCACCTTCTTTATAGGATGGTATGAAGAAGGCAAGAGATATGGAGCTTGCTACCCCAAAAAGGCAGTTGCCACCTAAAACATTGACTCCTCCAAAAGATGAGAGTCAACAACAAGTTACAAACCAACAAAGAAGACCGTTTCAAAGACTTAGTGATGAGACCCTCCAAGACTTGAGAAGGAAAAAATTATGCTTCACCTACGAAGGGCCGTATGAAAAGGGCCATGTATGTCCTCTCAAAGGTAAAGTAAATCAGATGGAGTACTTTTATGTGGATGAATCAGATTTAGAAAATTTTGAACAACGGTCTGATTTGGAGGACAATAAGATAGAAAGAGCATCATAAGAGTTAGGAAAAGACTTGGCAAAGTTATCCCCTATGGCACAACTCTCTAGCATCCAAAGAGAGGGGTCTTTTAGAATTAGAGGAGTCTTGAGTGATCAGTGTGTGATCACTTTGCTTGACACATGAGCCACTCATAACTTCATTAATGAGGGATTGGTTACTAGGCACAGACTTCAAGCAGAGAATTTTGAGGGGTTTAGGGTGAGAATAATGGATGGTTTCACTCTCATTTGTACGAGGAGGATTCTTATTCTCACCTTGCAGTTGAATGATTATGAATTCCAAGCTGATTATTATGTGGTCAACATGGGTGAGATGGATGTGGTCTTAGGAATGAAATGGCTTCATGCAATTGGTGAATTTTCCCTCAACCTACGCACAATGGAAATGAAATTTTCTATTGATGGTAGGAAATATGTGTTGAGGGGAATGTTTGAAGGTAATCTACATGTCATCTCCTTCAGTGTGAAGAAGGTTAAAGGGAAAGGAAAGGAGATTGAACAAGTGAAGGAGCGAGACCATTCTCAGGAGGAATATGATTTCGTTCATTAGCTCAAAAATCCAGAGAGGTAATTTAGATCAGCAAGAGGACAGTGTGGCATTTATTGTTAATTCATTGTTTGAGGATAATACTGATTTGACTTATGATAATCCAATCTTTGAGTTGGATGATGGAACTCCTTTGGTTCCCTATGGGGAATTGGACAACAATCACAGGACTTGGGATCCTAGTTGTGGATCAAGACTACAATCAGGGCTTACTGATACTTCCCACAATGTGTATATTGTGTGATGTGGATATGACTTTACTTTCATCCCACTCGCATTTGACTTGACTACAATGCATAAGGCACACATGCATGAGATGGACAGTTGGTATGAGGTGTCTCTTTCTGCAAATGAAGAGGAAAAATCTTGTAGGTTTTTAGAGCTGCTTCTTCAGGATGATCATGTTTACAAGGCACACAATTTATGGCATGATCTTGGATGATGTGGCATACTTGGTATGGTTAGATTGGTGCAGCAGGAGTCATCTGGAGGTAGGTGGTATCCCTAGGATCCATGTGGTGTACTTCCTCGGAGGATTGTGATACAAGAAGGTTGTCTTGAGGACTTTTTGCAGCATCCCGAGTTGAGATTGCTTGAGGACAATCAATTTCAAGAAGGGTAGATTGAAATGTCCCCTTTCTAGCCAGTGGCTCAAGGAACAAGGTTAGCCTATTACTACGGTTCCCATAGGCTAAAAGGATGATTGGGGAATCTTTCTAAGGAGTTTCAAGATAGTAAGTGACATTTGGGGTCAATGATGACACACTTGTAGTTGTTCTTGGTCAAGGGACACGCTTGAGGGTTCATTTCGATATCTGAGCCAGGAGTTATGGATTTATTAAGTCATGCTATTTAACTGTTCTATTATTAAGTGATTTGGTGATTTAATGTTATAAAGTGAAAGTGACTTTATTAAAAGAATATTTTAAGTCACTTTATAAGTATTTAAGTGAAAAGTCACTTTATGAAGTATTTAAGTGAAAATTCACTTTGGAAAATGATTTAATATTAAATCAAGGGACTATTGAAAAGTGGCATGGTTTTCAAGAAGAAGTATTTTTATGTTTTATTTGTCAAAAGGTGAAAACCCTAAAATTGGCATCCAATTTCCATAAGGCAAGGGTTTGAGTTCATTATTGAACATCTTGAAGAATATATCATTTTTATGAGTAGCAACTATTGGTTTGGTTTTTTCAAGTTGATTGAGGATGGATACCCTCAGTTAGATTAGGTGCTACAAGCATGAGAGATTGTCCAAGGTTCCTTCTGGGTTGATCTCATACATGGATCAAGTTCGTGCTTCATCTAGAGGACTTTCATTGAAGAATAAAGTCAGAATTCATCTGTTATAGGTTGCAAATCAAAATAAAGAAATCTGAATAAAGATTATAGTTTTTTCATGTTCAAAAATAAGCACGCAGGATCTATAAAATCAGATAAAGATCATATGTGAGACTTTAGATGGGGTTCATTTGACTCCCATTGATGCTAAAAGCTTAGGCGACTAATTACCAGGTAGTTTCAGGTCAACAATTGCATATCTGAGTGTGATTACATTGGCACGTGTGGACTGTAGGCCGTACCATCTTGGAGTATGTGCTTTCCCAAATAATTAAACGGTGGTCATTTTGTAATCTACTTGAGTCTTATCTTGGACGTCCAGGGTGAACAAGCAATTTGAGAAGATATCCACATCAAAATTCCATCTCCTTCAGGCTAGGCATACATTTCATTAGTTCTCCAAGTGGCTGGTCTAGAAATGGGAACTTTATGACAGTCAAAACCAACAAATGGGTATGTTGTGATTTCATTTGAAATTGATAAAAATCATTTGGGTTTCTTTTAGTTTATGTTTTTTTCCTTCCATTTGGTATTCTTTATTTATTTTTTATTTCCGGCATCAAAACACTCAAAACACAAAAATGAAAAAAACACATAGAAAGTTAGAAGGTCATATTCAACCACAGGGGTTGTTTCAGAATGGTTTAGGTGGTGCTAAGGGACATTCCCCTATATATACCTAGTGTGTAATCATTTTAAGAGGATAATTAATTATCAATACCAAGATTAATACAATAGTGATAATGCTTTTGGTAACTTTCCATGAAATTATTAGTGAAATTGTAGAGTGTAGGTCACAAGAAAGGGTGAAGAAATCAACATACTTCATGTTAGAGAAGTAGATATTCTATTATGAATGAGGTCTTAAGTGTTTATGCTTTTGTCATTGCATGTATCTAGGCCCTTTTGGATGCCTCACACTAAGTGAAGGTTTAATACCATTATTGGTGATGGTGCCAATTCAATACAAGAAATGAGCAATCAAATAGAATAATAATAAATAATCATTTAAATAGAAATAATATTGAAAGGTTAATAATTAGAGTTATGTAGAACGAGCAAGTGAAACTAGTTGTAGTGGAAATTTTGGTGCCTAGTTATAATATATGTTATCATAGATGCCATATTAGCACCTAGCTATAGATAGAGAGTGCATGGATAAGTATCACACATGCACATAATTAGGGGTAAGGAGATAATCATGCATAACTTATATTTAGAATCATGGTGTATTTTAGGATACCTATGACATGATTTAATGTAAGAAAGTATGCACTATAATTTCATTTAAATGCATGATTTTATGAATATTTTAGGTCGTGCTAGGGGATAGGTACCTATATGCCATGTGTGCAATCATTCTAGGAGACAATAATTAGTGATTGGTACTAATTGATATATAAGTGTTAAAGCTTTTGTCCAATGTTTGTATTAGTTAGTATTAGTATTAGGTTATTGATTGTAGCACATAGGTCACAATAGAGGGTAAAGAACTTAGCATGATTTGGGTGAGATAGGGGGATATTCCAGTATGTGTGAGGTATCAAGTGTTTATCTTTTTATTCATTTCTTGCAAGTATAAAAAATAACTTGAGAAAGAAAGGAAAAATTCAATCTTGATGAATACACAACATTATAATAAGAAAGTTAAAATCTCTGGGAATTTTTGGATGCCTCTTGTTAACTGAAGCTTGAGTACCATTGATAGTGATGGTTCCATATTCAATAGAGGAAATGATAAATCAAATATAATAATAAGAAATAATTACCAATTGGAATTAATCTAGAAGGGTAATAATAAGAGTGATAGGGAATGAACATGTGAAGCTAGTTGTAATGGAAGTGTTTCTTAATTGTAATGTATGTTGTCATAAAGCCCATATTATCACCTAGCTATAGTTAGAGAGAACATGTATAATTATCATGTATGCACACAAGTAGGAGTAAGGATATAATCATGTATACTTTTTATTTAGAGACATGATATATTTTAAGATACATGCAACTTATAATTTATGGTGGTTAAGTTTACACTATATTTGTAATTATACATCATGGTATGAATAGTTTAGGTGACACCATAGTATAGGTTCCTATATATTCGATGTAATCATTCTAAGAGAGTAGAATCAATGCTTAATACTAATATCAATATAGATTTTTTTTTTGTTCAGTATTTTTATGATGTAGTATCAATTTTAGCTTATAGATTTTAGTGCATGAGTCACAATAGAGGGTGAAGAACTCAATATATTTCAAGTGTGACGAAGAGATGTCAATATATGTGAAGCATTAAATATTTTTCCTTCATTCATTCTATATAGGTGAAGATTTAATACATATTAGCATGTGTCCCTATCTCACTAGAAGCATGCTAAGTTATTCACCCTTTGTTGTGACCTACACACTACAATCTATAAGCACTGATACTAATTCATACAAAGATTGATCAAAAATATGAAAAATTCTATATAAATATCAATATCAATCACTAATTTTCTGATCTTATAATGATTAAACATGGGGTATATATAGGTTCATGTCCTTAAGAACCACCTAAGCTATTCAGAGTATCATACATAATTACAAGTATAAACAAAACTTGTTTACAATAAACTATAGTCACAAATATCCTATAATGCATCATTTCCCTAAATATCTCCTTATGCCTACTTATGTGCATGTATGATACTTAGTCATGTACTCTCTACCCTTAGCTAGGTGCTAGATTGGCTGCTATAACAATAGACACTATAATTAGATTAAATATAATAGAACATGGAAGAATGGAAATAAAACTAAAAAAATGAATAATTTTTACATTCCTAATTTAAAAAAATAAATATAAATATCATGTACATGTGCTAAGTTAGGTGCATTTACCAATATTTGGTTCTCATACATGGCATTCCATTATATGAGTTTGTATTCTAGGTACTTGTTTATTTGTGTTATTGAGGTACCAATGTTTTACAACCCTTCATTGTTAGTGGTTTCTAAATATTGTAATTGTACCTTAATCAAACTAACTACTTATATATGTCTAATGGAATTAGTAGACATCATTTGCACATGCACACATAGTTTTATATTCAACTATGTGTTGTAGTTTGTATACCTCTCTTCTCGCTATCTCTTGTAGCATTTATGAACTATACATATTGAGTTTCTCCAAATCATCTATGAGATTCTCCTAAATAATCTCATCTTCAAGTGTAGAGTTTCACATTAAAAATGTAAACCTAGGGGTCAACCAATTTGACCATTAAGAAAATGCAATAAAAACTTTGTGTGGTTGCACATGTTTATGCATAATCTTCAATCAAGTGTTCAACAATAATTAATTCAACCCTATTTTTATTTGTGTGTTCTTAAATTTTATTCTTCTCATTCTCTAATAATTTCTTTGATTATTCTTATAAAAATTTATCTTCTTCACTTTTTATGTTTCCCTCTTTTATTCTCATCAACAACATATGCTTCTATTTTAGTATCTTTTTGTTTCTCCTTTTCCTTGAATTTATCTTCTTCATCCATTGCCTTCAGAGGTACTTTTAACATTTGCATGTGAGAATAGGAATAAGCAATGGATTAACTAAAGATTTAATTATATCAATTGGATCCTCTAATTTCTCATTTGGAGCCACAATCTAATGTGCAACCATCTCATCATTCAATACATCAAAGAACACCATCAAAATTATATCTTGAAACGTGTGCAATCATTTATTAGTGAATAACATCCTTTATGAAATCTCCTCTTTTGGTTGGATAAGAACCTTAATATTGTGAATTTGGGTCATGGAATATGTACATCCTTTCTTCAAATATAATGCACTAAATAATATGACAAGTATAAAATAAACTTTCACTTTTCTTGGACCCTAATCAACTCTTCCTTCATTTTGTGCACATGTTTTATGGCCTACTTTAGTTGTGTTGTGATATTATCAATGTGAATATGCAACCTAGTGGGAATTTTCATCATGCTAACCAAACCATGTAATTGTAACAATATTAAATCAGTATTAGACATATGATCAAGGGTTATAAGAATAATTTGAGAACCATCTACCTTAGTTTCCATGCATGGTTTGGGGATTAATATAGGTAATTTGATTGCATTACACATTTCAAGTCCACTAGCTAGAAGCTTTCAATAAGCTTGGTCAACATGTGATGTGATGCAGTCTTCTAGACTAATTTGTGCTCATGATTCCTCTCCTTATGAATACAAATTCTACAATTTACTTCATAGGAACATGATTTTGTGAGTGAATTAGAGAATATATTTGAGGATTAAACTTATTCTACAACTACATGGAAGATTTAATGATAGGTGGTGTCTATCACTCCTACATGGAAAGAATAGGAATTATAAATTATAGATTTTGAAAGATTGTGCTTGCTAGAATTACATTTATAGGGATGGATCCCAAACAACTATAATTTTTAACATAGACACTATAAAAATGGGAAATAGAGTGTGACTATGCACTAGTACATGCTTGGGTACAAGTGGGGATATCTATTGGGGAGAAGGTTGTGCTTTCTCATGTCCTAGTTCTTCATTATAATAACTATTACTCAAGACTTCTCAGCATGATTTTAAGGGAAAAGTAGAGATTTCATCCACTAATCTAACATAGATTCTCCTTTTATCATGTCCACTTCTTGCCCAAAATGTAGTGGAGCATCACTTGTTCCTTCATCATCTATATTTGTAATCTCTATTATGCACAATAGATTACATCACCACTAATTTGCACACTAAAATGTAAGGACCTTGGTCTATTATTTCATTTTCTTGAAATGTGTGGTAACATCGCATGCTCAATAGAAGTAAAAATGATGTGACTAAACTTCAAAGTTGGAACTTTGTTGGGATTTCCAACATCTCCTCCTATATTCGTGTCATAGTTTGATAGTTAATGTGAAGTCAATAAGGAACCAAAATAAAAACCATTACCTTCATCCCAAGTTCTTTATTATTTTATTATTTGTATAAACATAATAATAATATTTCACATTATTCATTCCAACTTGGTATCCAACATAAGTGGGATCACTTGGAATTTGATCTTCAATATCCTTGCATAATAATTTCAACTCAATGCAAGAACATGCCACTTTGATTATGTTTTGGGAATTTCTTCAACTACCAATCCATGTGTGCCTCTATGGATTCCTACAATCCAATGAGTCATCTCCCAATTAACTAGATTCTACATTACCTTGTTCATATCCTTGTATACTTTAGGATCTTCTTTCATCTTATTGCAAGGCAAGGTAGTGAGCTTAGAGTTCAGAGCATCATCCCTCAAATATATAATACCATTATTAAACCTACTCACAAGTAACCAAACTATTGCTTTGACATTACCAACATATGGTAGTTTATAAAATTTGAGAATCCTAATTTTAACCAAAGTCTTTTTATGTTTACTTTTGTACTATACACATTTTGAACTTCCACCATAATCCCCTTTGTTGTGCACTTATCATTGAGCTTAGAAAAATGATTATTCTCATTTATTTTAAAGGCTTGTAAATAATTACCCTAAAGTATCCTTCCACTAGCATTGATTAGAATTAGGGGGTACTCATCAATTCCATGTTTGTTGGGGCTACAATTATACCTTCTAAAATTTTTAGTCTACAAACATCCACTTTTGTCTTCTTAATGACCCTTTTGGTTTTTTTCATTTTGTGTCACTTTTTCTTGTCTTGTAGTTGGGTTGTCTTTGAGGTGTCACTAGAAATCTATAATAAAACTTGAATTTATCTCTCTATGAAATATGCACTAAGATTGAAAGTAAATTTCCTTTTCCACAGTAATCTTGAGTTTTGTGTGAACTAAAAAAAATTGACCGTATTTATTTCTTTTTATAGCATTACATTTTCATTAATGAACACCACCACGCATTACTTAATATACCACAATAAATCCCTTAATTATTGTGGTTCCACTTTGCATGGATTTTAACATATTTAATATTCCATTATACTATTATTTTCTAGTTTTTTATGTACCCTTCTATAAATTCTCTACTAACTATCATTTGGCATGCACCCTATCATAGTTGATCTATATTTTTCCTTTCCAATCATCAAGTCATGTTGATATATCATGCAATAAACATACCCATGCATTCAATATGATATCCATCATGAAACTTTGTAATATCCATTTCTTTTTCACCCACCTATCCTACACATGCTCATATAAACGCATAGTGTTCCTCACACTTGCACTTTCTTCTTCCTTGAGTATAAATATTGAATACAACCCCTTGTGCACATGGTGCATATTCTAGTGCATATTATTATTTTGTTTAGTGTGTCATGAAAAAATCATATGTCTAATATATTGAATGTTGTTAAGTGTGTACTTGGATCGATCATCATAGAAAAATTATCTTCAAATCTCATAATTGAGTTTACAACAAAGGATTACACTTTTTTCTTCACAAGTCTCCAATTATTTGAATAGAACGATGGATTTATCCTACCAAAATATTTCATATTATTTTTCAAGCATCTTATACCTTCTAAAATGTGTAATTATGTGCATGAAAACTCTCAAACATTGCACATGTATAATTACTATTCTCATCTATGTAGTGAAATACTTTATCTTTAGGGTGACTAATCATAATGTGAAAATTGATGTACATTTAGAATTATGTTTGACCATATAGTGCCTCATAAATTTCCTACAATATTACATTAGTAGCCTATGAATTCATGAACTAATGCATATTTATAATTATGTTTAACCATTCATGATGACAATAATTTCATGTATTTAAATTTAATCAATACTTCAAATAAAATCCTAATACAATCAAATGATCACAATTAGCTTATTAGTAGAAAAGAGAAATGAAATAAAACATGTTTGATTGAAGTATGGATTGGGTTGAATACTAGTAACCATTCTTGGAAAAAGTTCCCCTATAAGCGTTTCAAATTAAACTATGCAAAAGGGTACAAAAATCAACCTATATGTCAAAATCATAGATGGTTGTTAGTGTTTCTCAATACATTGAAATAAAGATTCATTGCATATCAAATCCCTAAAAGGAAAATTTGAGGTGTGCACATAATATTTGATAAATATAAATTGTGATACCTAATATATCTTAGAAGTGTGTGCACTTTATGTAGTGTTTCTAGTACTTTCAAGTTGAGTATTACTAACACCTTGGCTAGATCAACCAAAATGCAATCTATATTGGACACCAAATTTGTGTCTACATCTTTCTTGTCTTGCACAACCATATTACTATTTTTTTGTTGTCTTCCACACTTATAATCATCCATATATCCTTCAATCTATTATATTTTCCTAAGATCTTTATTACCAAATATTTATTTTCATGGTTAATAATAGTTGTTGCTTATTAGTAAAAAGTGTTATACACAAACTAGGGAGTGTCTAATTGATTCCAATAATAGATTAATATAATACAAATACATTCAAAATTTAGTTGCTAGTAGTTCCCAAGGTGAAATCTCTTGTTGCAATTCACTTTCTAGGTATCATATGTGTGCATTCCTTGAGACTCTTTATACAAACATGTATAACCAAATTCTCTTATTACAATTTTCCATCCAAGGTCCGCACAAACCTTCATTGTAAAAACATGTAAACATGTAGAGAATTACCTAAGAAACTTCAGTGTGTAGGTGAGATTTCCCACATCTATGAATCTTCGTAAAAGGTCATATATTGTTATATGTAAACTAGAAATACTATAGGGAGCATTTTTATTTAATCCTACACATCTTGGAATGTGTACTCCATAGCTACACAATATTCCTTGTGGCTGTATTATCCACCAAAATATGGATTTGCATTTCTATTTTAGAGAAATCTACATGTGGTAGGAACATGGAAAAATAGGGCCCCCCTTTTAGACTTCATAAGTAGCCTCAAATTATTTCATTTGCACTTGCTTCCATATCATTGTTGAATTTTATTTTCATACCCACTCTATTAATTGGTATACTTATTAGGTATATGTACTACCTAAATGATAATTCACCACGATATATTCTTCACATTTGTGCAAGATTTACCTATCAATTTATAATAATTAGATGGCCATATTTTCATCACTACATTTGAAACTACCTCTAATGTACTCTCCTAGTTTAAAATCCTTCTATTATAGGTTCTATCTTATCCTTATTGGTTGTGGTTATTTTGTATAAATATTATAGGTAATTATTCTTATTGTGAATTGATTTTACATATGTTGACCTTTCTACTAGATCCAAAGGGACTATAACATAATATTTCCCATTCTCAAACTTCATTATATATTTCTTAAAATGCATTTCTACACCTTCTTAGAAGAAAAACAAGTGATCTAACCATGTTTAATTACACTCTAGCTCCACCATGTCAATGAATTAAAAATATAAATGAAATACTACCCATTCAATGTTAACCTCCATGTCCTTTAACATACCCATAAGTTCTCCACATGTGTTATTTGCAATGTAGAGGATATGTGGTGAAGGTACAAACATAGATTAACAAATTTATACCCATTAATCTCATGTAAAAACATTGAATTTTTATAATGTATCAATAATAACATTGTGCAACATATATCCATTCATTTCTAAGACCAAAAAAAATTAATAAGATACATGGTATTTCTATAGTCCATGATATTGATAAGAGTGATTCTAGTTTTGATTATGTATATTTTTTTTGTAAATGTTTTGGATTTCACTCCATGATCCATCAAAATATATGCATCATCCTAATGATTTATCATAGAGTGTGATCTAATTTTTTTGTCCAAAACTTATAGATAAAAAAAACCAAAAGCATTCTTATCAAAAAATTAGCATCATACCTAGGTTCAAGTGTGCAAAACTTCTATTGGTTTTGGATCACACTCTATTATAAAGCTACTACTTGAAATAATTAGCTCACATAGATACTACTTCAATCATGGGAGAAAACCACCCTAACATAGGAGGTGTAAGTTAACAAGCTTAACATTTATTTCTTTCTTCCAATTAGCATGCTCAACTACCATAATATTTTTGACTTTGTAAATTAATGCACAACATCCTAGGATAGTTTGTGTCATTATACTAGAAAAAAATGGCTAGGCAAAATTCTTAACATGAACCACTTTATTTCTAGATGAACCTTATATTTCACTTTCTCCTTGTGCTAGGCTAACTTGTTTATCAACATGTGAGTGGATGTTGCTCCATGCCAAAAGACAAATGATCGTATCTAGCTACATAGAACATTTTTCTTTGAATTTCCCTATGTAGATCATCTAAACAATATTTTTGTATGACTCAAATATATATTTTAGAGATGGAGAATATTCATTTGATGAGATATATTACATAACCTAAAAGTTAGGAACTTTACACACTTGCACATAGTATGGTCATTTTCACCATGCTTGTAATAGACAAATCCTTGACCTTTATATTATTATAGCCACCTCCATAACCTAGGTTCTCTACACCACATCATTTCCATCTCAGAGCATACAATTGTTAGGATCCATACTAATGTTGAGGTATATATTGTTGTTGAATTATATACTATTGCTAAAATGCATATCAAGATATAATATATTGTGGCTAGAGTGTGTGCTATCATAGTGTAGGTGGTAGTTGTACACTTGCAATTAGAACCTATTTTATCTAAGATTCACACAAAACTTGTACTACTTATCAAGTATTGATGTCATGATTTGGGTTATCATAGATTAAACATTAGTAATTAACCATGACACCTTGCACTTTCTTTCCCCAAGGGTTTCTCCCCCATTAGGTATTTTTAAATCTATAATTTTTTATCATTACATATTTATAATATTTGATTTCTCTTGCATTTGTGCTCTATAGCTATATCTTTATTTAAGGTTTAAGACTTGTTGATAACTCTGATCTTTCCACACCTTACCCACCCTTAGATTCACCTCTAGGTTCTATTTTCAAATCTAAATTTATGATTTTTTATCCTTTATCTCATATAAAATTGTGGTTTTGATCCAATCTTATCTACTTATTATTAATATATCTATATTAGGATTATGACTTATATTGCTTCATACTTATTTGATCCCTACTTATACACCTTGATTTTTCTTTATTAGCACATCATATATGTCATGGACCATCATAGTCCATTGTCTCTATTTTGTATTCATGCATATCTTACAGATTTTGAGGTTTTCTCACACCTTGTTTCTTTTAATTCATTGAACCTTGATGCTCTTATGATTTTTTATCCAATGGTTGGGGATGCACTTTCTAAGAAGGTGTCATTTCATCAATTTTGGATCCTTCTTCCTTAATAGAGTTTTGTATTTCCCTAATCCTTCTATTTGGACATACTTACTTTACTTGTCCATGAGTCTCATTTAATCCTATTCATCATATATATTTTGATAGTGATGAGCATGTAACCAATGATGATTTATCATGTGATCTAAATAACATGATGATCATTGATGAAGTTAAAACTTTCCTACATACTCATTCCATTATTGTGCCTTTTTTTGATACTTCTTTTATATTTCTTGATATGCCTATATTCATATATGATTTATGTTTAAATGAATTACCTTCTTTTGTACATGGTCATACATTTTATTATGATCAAATTTCTACCTCTCACATTAGCCCTATGGATATTTATGATAGGATTTCACATAGTGATGCCTTACATGATGATATTATAAACCTTAATGTTATCTCATTTGATTTTCATGTAGCTTATATTGTACCTCATTTCCTTCCCACACATTACATGATGGCATTATGGTTCTTAATGAGGAATTATTTAATGATGATTATGATGGAACTATTGATTACTCTTTACATGTTATTATTGATACTTATGAGTACTTGGAGTATGATATCTTATTAATTAGTGAGTTTAGACTTAATCCAAATAGTGAAACATTATAATGGTTTGATTCATCTTATTTTATTTACACTTATTTTACAAACTTAGCACATGTTTTTATTTCTTATTTTTCTGAACCCAATTCCTAAGATGATAGTATAGACACAATGACACATTCTCATGGTTTATCTATTGTTCCATGTTTGCATGTTATCCACATGACTTGTACATTTACTAAACATACCTTTCATCCTATATCATTGTCTCTTAAAAGAGATAGAGACCAAGATGGTCTATTATCTACACATATGGTGTTAGAACAATATTTAAAACACTCTCATTAACTTATTTTTGAATTTATAGAGAAATGTAAATAAAAATTGATCATACTAATGATCCAAAACTCCCTCACTTAATAATTTGAAACATATGGAATCAAACCATGAGCATCAAGAGATTAGTCTTTATCACTATAACACACCTTATATTGAGGTTATACATGACGTAAAAGAGAAATCACATGATGCACATGATGATGGATTTTTTTTGTTTAATATTTCCTCACATATCCTTCTTACTACTCACTGATTTTTTGTTATTTTTGGCTACATGTTTATGTGTTGATGTTCCTAGTCCACATGTGCATGATACACAAATGCTTTTAGTGGTGCATGTTGACATAAGCGACTTTAAAAATGTACCATGTTGTTATCACTTCTTCCTTATATTTTGTATCATTTCTACATAGAACTTTGGCTCATACTATGTATGTTGTGATGCATATTTCCTATAAATTGATTTATTTTTCATGTACTTACACTTTGGCTTCTTTGATTATGATATGTTTGTTGCACTTCCTATTCCTATTTTACATTTTATATTATGGTTTATGCCTTGCTCCCATAATTTTTGGGAATATTTCTTATATTACTCTTATGTTAGCTTCTCATTCTTTTCTATATACCTTTTTTTACTTAGGATATTTCTTATGTAATGCCCTGATCTGACAAGCTTAGAACAAAACTTGATGGAAAAACTTTTTTTTGAAACAACACCGATAATACAACAATGACATGTTGCACTTGCATGACAACATGCACACAAGTGTCACAATGACACAACACCAGAGACAACAAGGCACTTCACCATTTCATAAGAAAGGTGACAACAAAGGAAGACTAACCAATCATGGAATAAATCCACCACAATGAACATACGAGAGATAGAGAGAGGACAACACCTACACAACAATTGGTTACTAAACTATGATCATGTTCTCTTGTAGCACCACACCATAATAGGATGAGGGAAACATAAAACTAAAATCCTCATCTAGGCACACTAAAAATATATAAACACAAAGGAAAACCTCCAAAAGAGGTTTCCTAACTAAGAAACACAACTCACCACAAACAAGAATGGTGACAAGTCACTTCTAGATAACCTCATACTTCCTAAGACATCTCATCACATCGCGACACCAAATAGGAGAAAGAACTACTCCACAACACCCCATGCACTATGAGAATTGTAGAGAATTCCAACACAACCAACCACAAAGGATCACAACTTTCCATGACTTCACAAGACTAGGTGCATAATCTCCCTAACCCTAGGTTTGACAACCAAACAACTTCAAAATAAAGTATGCAAAAAAATGCAAGATAAGTCTCAAGATATCGACAACAACCTAAAAGTACAAGCACACAACACCAATATACCCCTAGGATCATGAGGAAAAATTTTTGTTTGCATAGTTTTGTTAGACACACAAGACAATTGAAAGGGGGGTGAATCAATTGTACATTAAAAAATCCAAACCCTCATTAGCCTTCATACCCTTATTATGCATCAACATGAATGTAAACTAATGAAACATAAACACATTCACAACCATACACCATAGAACACCATATTTACATAGAAAACCCTAATCAGGGAAAAACCATGGTGAGGATTAACTCACATATATATGAATAACAACATTGAATATAATAGGCTGACTGTCAAGGGCTCACTGCCCAAAGTACTCACCGTTTGGAATATAAGAGAATAGAAGAAGACTATTAAAATGAGGTTCACTACCTCAAAGAAACAATAAGATCCACCACAAAAAATCTACACCATCCGCAACCTTCAGCTCACTGCCTCCAACAATTTTAGGTACACTGAAAATGGAGACACCTTTTTGCTCACTAATTTCAATAAACTTAGGTATTTAAGATCACACTTAGATCACAACACTTTATCACATCCACATCATTTCACATCACACAACACACCACACACTTCTCCACCAATTGACCTTGCTTATATATCCTCTATGACCTCGAAAACCTTCTCCAGGTCGGCCTCAATGAAACGTATGCACCTCAAACGTGCAACCAACAAATAGGCTAGCACCAAACACTTTTGCAATGGAAATAAGTGAAGGTGGACCACACTAAGGGTTAACCAAGACCCAAATCTACACCAACACGCTACACCACACTTCCAAAAACAACAAAACAACTTTGCAATCAATGCTAACAAACAATTAATTCACTCTTCACCAGGTCTAGAAACATCTTTTGGAACATGAAGAAAATCACATAACATCCTAGAATATTCCAACACCATCAAAAAATTCAGCAACACTGTCATAACCACCTAAAACAAAGAATATGATCATCCTATGCAACCAACCACACTGCCACAGACATACAATTCACTAACCAACCTTACGAAACAACTGAACACCAAACACTCCAGGGAAAGGTATATACATACATTGTTAGCATGTTCCAAAATCCGCAAGACAAGAAACATCAACATAGAGAATGTAGAGCAATTCCATTTCTCCCCAACAACCTTCTTCATAGGAAACACACTATCAAACACATCTTCCACTGCCACATGATCCAAAACATGAAAATCTAAATATAACACCTTTGATCATCTCATCTAAACTGCACAAGAACATCTTTAACTATGAAGAAATTTGGAGCACAATTCAAAACACAACTCTATCACCTTGTATACTCTTTATTCAAATTTTCTCAAAATCACTTGGAAACCAAGTGAACCAGTTGCATCAACAACACCTTCACATCAACACCACACTAGAGATTGCAACAATCTCCCAATCTGCAACACCTGTTTAATACCACCTAACTAGAGGTTGACATAGGTTAACATCAATGACAACACTAAAGACAACATAGTGCAACAATCTTCAACAATCTCCCCCTTTGTCATTGATGGAAACACCAGCTCTAAAAAACCATAAACAATAAAAGAAACCCTACATCAAGCAACACTCCCTCTTACTTAGACATTTCTTACATTTCAAAATTATTTCTTTTCTCCTCTTTATTCTCCAAGCTTCATTCTCCCCTATATTTTTTAGACATCACTTTCTCCCTTAGTTTTTCAGACTTTTCTCTCCCCCTTTGACATCAATGGAAAAGGGAAACACCTACAAACTTCACTTCAAACAATACCTATAAACTAATTTCTCTCTCACTTTCTCCACTACTCTTTCTCCATTTCTCTCTCCCCCTTAGAGGCACAAGACTTGCTTCCCCTGACTGCACTAACCAAAGACACCACTATCTACTCCCCCTAAGAGGTAGCCTTCATTAGTCCAGGACAAATAATAAATCTTGAATTGCTCACCTAGACAAATGCACCAACTCACGTATCTAGTTGAAAGGAGGGAAATAACCCCTAACTTTTTCCTAAGATACTCAAATGTATCTTTTAGAAGATCCTTTGTGAAAATATCTACTATTTGATCCTTTGTAGGCACATACTCCAACTTCACTTTATTTTCAACAACTTTCTCTCTTAGGAAGTGATATTGGATAGTGATATGCTTTGTCCTTGAATGCATTACTGATTTTTTTGAAATATTTATAGCACTTGTATTATCATACAAGATAGGAATAGGATCATCATATGATACTCTGATATCCTTCAATGTCTACTTAATCCACAACACCTATGTGTAGCAAGATGTTGCAATATATTCTACCTCTGTAGTATATAGTGACAATGAATCTTGTTTCTTACTTAACCAAGAAAGAAATCACCTCCACTTGTACTTCTTCTATCATTTGTACAACCTTCCCAATCTACATTTGTGTAAGCACTCAAAGAGAAATCAGTATCCTTAGGATACCATAGACCAAAGTACATAGTGCCTTTCAAATATTTGAATATCCTTTGTACTATTGCCACATGTGATTCTCTAGGATCTCCTTGAAATCTTTTCACAAGACATACTACATGCATGACATCCGGTTTAGTAGCAATTAGATATAGCAATCCACCAATCATTGATCTATACTTGCTCTAATTTGTCTTAGGAGATTCATCATTTTTTTCTCAAATTAGAACTAGTAACCATGGGTACATACTGGTTTAGAGTCCTCCATTCTAAACTTCTTTAACATTTCCTTGACATAATTTTATTGTGAGATGAATATACGTTTATTAGATTGATTGATTTGTAGCCCAAGGAAGAAATTCATCTCCCAAAACATTGACATTTCAAACTCATTTTGCATCTCCTCTGCAAACTTCTTATACATTGCTTCATTTTCTCCAAAGATTATGTCATCAACATACACAACCACAATCAAGATTTTCTCTTTTTCAACCTTGAAGTAAAGATTTCTATCTGCAGTACCCTTTTTGAATCCCTACTGCACTAAGTACTTATCCAATCTTGCATACCAAGCTCTAGGAGCTTGTTTGAGTCCATATAAAGCTTTCTTCAACTTATATACCATATCAAGATATCTTGATAACTTGAATCCTTTTGGTTGTTCAATGTATACCTCTTCTTCTAACTCACCATTAAAAAATGCAGACTTGACATCCATATGATACACCTTGAAGTCTTTATGTGTTGTAAAAGCCAAGAATTCCCTAATGGATTCCATTCTTGCTACTGGAGAAAAATTATCTTCAAAATTTATTCCTTCCATTTGTGAGTAGCCCTTACACACAAGCCTAGCCTTTTTTTTATGACTTCTCCATTCTCATTCAATTTTTTCTTGAAAACCCATTTGGTTCCTATCACATTCTTATTTGTTGGTCTTGGGACTAGTTCCCATGTTTGATTCTTCTCAATTTTCCTTAGTTCTTCTTCCATATCTTTGATCCAATTCTCATCCTTGCATGTGCTTCAGTGACTATTTTAGGTTCTACCTCAAAAAGTAAAAAAAAGTTTACCTATTCCTCTATCATAGCAACTCTTCTTCTTTTCAATACACCTTTTCTCTTATCTCCAATGATTTGATCTTCAAAATGATTCCTCTGCACATACTTAGGATTCTTAGGATTCGTTTTCAGAGATTCTTCCTCTTCCACTATCATCTCTTTCTCTTTCTCTTCTTCATTTTCTTCTTCTCTACAAGGGGGTTCATTAGATTCATATCCTTCTATCAACACAAAGTTCTAATGTAATTCTTCATCCAATTTGACACTTGCACTTTCAACTATCTTCTTTAACCTTTTCTTATAGAATTTCCATTCCTTTCTCTTTGTAGAATATTCAAGGAAGATTCCTTCATATGATCTTGCATCAAACTTTCCTAAGTTCTCTTCATCTCTCCTAATATAACATTTTCTTCCAAACACTTTGAAATATTTTATAGTAGGAGACTTTCCATACCATAGTTCATAGGGGGTCTTTGAATTGTTCACTCTTACTTGTCCTCTGTTAAGAATGTACACTATAGTATGAATAGCTTCTTTCTAATAAAATTTTGATAGATTTTCTTCATTCATCATGGTTCTTGCTGCTTCTTGAACTATCATATTCTTCCTCTCCATGACTCCATTTTGCTAAGGAGTCTTGGGAGTTGATAAATGTCTTTTTATCCCATGATCTTCACAAAAATTATTAAACTCATTGGAAGTAAACTCACCACCTCTATTACACCTCAAACATTTGATTTCCAAATCCATTTCATTCTCAACCATAGACTTAAATGCTTTAAACTTATCTAGAGCTTTTGATTTTTCTTTGAGAAATGTCACCCAAGTCATTCTAGAGTAGTCATCTATCAATACCATAAAATACATGTCACCTTGAGAGCTTCTTGTTCTCGTAGGTCCACATAGGTCAATATACACCAACTTCAAAGGTCTTGCGGTAGAATATTCCTTAGTTCTGAACCTCTTCTTTGTCTACATTCCAAACTGACACTCCTTGCAAATTGCATTGATAGGCTTTGTAATATTTGGCGAATCTCTCACAACTTGAGTAGAGATGATATCCACTAGGCTATCAAAATTGATGTAATCCATTCTTCTATTCTATAGCCAACTTTCATTGGTTTGAGACATAAAACACTTAACACCACCACCTTTGAGTTGATAAACATTTCCTTATGTCCTTGTTCCAACTGCAACTAATGTTTCAGAGATTTCTTTTCTGATTTCACAACCATCATTCCAAAACATAAAATTGTATCCTCTACTACATATTTGTCCTACACTGAGTAGATTATGCTAGAGAACCTTGACATAAATAACATCATCTGTCTAATGCTTGCCATCAAAACTAATTGAACCTTTTCCATAGATCTTAGTAGATGTATCATCACAAAACTTAACAAGACCACCATCATACTTTTCAAGCTTAAAAAACTTACTCTTATCACTCGTCATATGATTTGTGCATCCACTATCAATTATCCACTAGTTTCTCTCCTATCTTGCATGAAAAAAGTCAACATAGTTCCTTCAATACTATGACCTGTTTTTGAAGAAATTTCCTTCATACATCTTTTAGGATCAATTGAATTAGTTCCAAATTTTAAATCCATGAACAAGAATTCATCACTTCCATTATTCAGATAGTTAGATTCCTCATCATCAGATACACCACTATCTTCTTTAACATAATAACTCTTTTAAAAATATTTACCTTTATGATCTTTGTGTTTGTCATTTGAAACTTTGATTGGACATTTAGGAGCATAATGACCTATCTTTCCACTATTAAAACACTTAAAGGGTAACTTACCTCTATATTTGCTAGTGCCCTTTTTCATTCTTCTTACAAAATTTCTTACACTTCATCAAGATCATCTGAACCAGATTCATCATCTTTCTTGTTTACTTTAAAAGTCATTTCTTTCTTTGGAGCATCTTTGTCAAATTCTCTTAATTCAAAAGTAGCTAAAGCACCAAACATCTAATCTCTAGAATATTGATCCAAATTTTGAGCTTCCTCAATAGAAAAAAACTTTAGCACTATAAGATTTAGGAAGAGTTCTCAATACCTTTTTCGTAACTTCACTTTCCTCTAGTTTTCCACCAAGACCATTGATGGCATTGAAAATTTCATCCACTTTGAGCAAGTAGCCTGCAATATCTTCATCTTCTGACATCCTTAAGGTTTCAAATTTGGCTTTGAAATTATGCATCTTTTCTTGCTTGACCTTATCATATCCTTCATAAATTCTCTACAACTTTTTCCAAATCTCTTTAGCAATTTTGAGGCTTATCACCTTCACAAGTTTTGAATCAGAAAACCCACTCAAGATAGCCTTCCTTTATTTTTCATTATTCTCATAATCCTTGATCTCATCATCACTTGCAAGAGGAGTAGTAGGAATAGTGTATCCATTTTTAAATGACTTCCAAACACCAAACCCTAATGAGACAAGAAAGGCTTCCACCCTGGCTTTCCAGAAAACACAATTTGTTCCATCAAACATAGGGATCTTAACACCATTCCTATGCACCATTTGGATCTACCTCAAGTGGTTAATCTTCTTCCAAGGAATCACAACTTTGATACCAATTGTTAGACACACATGAAAATTGAGAGGGGGAGTGAATCAGTTGTACATTAAAACATTCAACCCTCATTAACCTTCAAACCCTTATTATGCATTAACATGAATGTAAATTAATGAAAGATAAACACATTCACAACTATACACCATAGAACACCAGATTTTCATGGAAACCCCTAATCAAGGAAAAACCACAGTGAGGATTAACTCACATATATATGAATAACAAGACCAAATAAAATAGGCTCACTATCAGAAGGGATCGTTGCCTAGAAGAAAATAATGGCTCACTACCCAAAGGACTCACTATCTAGAATAGAAGAGAATATAAGAAGACTATTACAAGGAGTTTCACTACCTCAGAGCAACAAAAAGATCCACCACAACAACTCTACACCATCTACAACCTTCGGATCACTACCTCTAGCAACTTCAAGTACACTGAAAATGTAGACACCTTTTGCTCACTGCTTATGATATCCTTTAGGAATTTAAGCTTGCACTCAGATCACAACACTTGATCACATCCACATCATTTCACATTACAAAACACACCACACACTTCTTCAACAATTGACCTTGCTTATATATCCCCTACAACCTCAAAAACCTTCTCTAGGTCAGCCTCAATGAAATGTATGCACCTCAAACGTGTAACCAACAAATAGGTTGACACCAAACACTTCCACGATGGAAAGAAGTGAAGGCATACCACACCAAGGGTTAACCAAGACCCAAATCTACATTGAAACGCTACACCATGCTTCCAAAAATAATAAAACAACTCCATAATTAGTGCTAACATGACAGGTTGGACAAACCTACATTAACACTAACAAACAATCAATTCACTCTTTACTAGGTCCAAAAACATCCTACAAACAATGAAGAAATATCACACAACATCCTAGAATATTCCAACACCATCAAAATATTCAGCAACACTACCGCAACCACCTAAAACTGAGAATACTATCATCCTATGCAACCAACCACATTACCACAAACATTCAACTTACTAACCAACCTTATAGAACAACTAAACACCAAACACTCTAGGGAAAGGTAGATACAAACAATATTAGCACATTCCCAAATCTGCAAGACAAGAAACATCAACGTGGAGAAATGTGAAGCAATTCTATTTCTCCCAGACAACCTTCTTCACAGGAAATACACTATCAAACATATCTTCCACTGCTCACAATCCATAACCTGAAACTATGGATATAACACCTTAGATCATCTCATCCAAACTACACAAGCACATATTTAACCATGAAGAAATGTGGAGCACAATGCAGAACACAACTTTGTCACCTTTTATACTCTATTCAAATTTTCTCAAAAGCACTTGGAAACCAAGTGAACCAGCTACATTGGCAACACCTTCACATCAACACCACATGAGAGATTACATCAGTCTCCCAATTTGCGACACTTACTCAATACCACCTCACTAGAGGTTGACATAGGTTGACATAAATGATAACACTAAAGACAAAATAGTGCAACAATATCCAATAGGTTTTACCATATGAGGCCTCAAAACAAGAAGAAAGATCAAGTCCTAAAATAGGGAAACTTGAGTAGGTTTTTGAAGGGTTTTGACGGTTGAAATAATTGCAACGGGAAAATGACAAGGCATAAAAACTATTTGACAGTGGAATAAGGATTATAAAACCTTTATCTATTAGTGGTTAAGTGAGTTCACATTTTGGTTTTTGTATGGGGACAAGGCTGCTCAAGCACAGTACCGAGCCACCCCAACACATTTAGGAAAAAAATTGAGTTTTCTAGCATATAAAACCTGGTCACCCATGAATACCAGGCCACCTCAACATACTACTAGGCCACCTCACATACTACCAAGATACCTCAATGTACTACTAGGCCTCCCAACTGGACTTAGCCAATTTTTTGTCAACTTGGGTTAATTTTGAGCAAGATAAGGTTACCTAGATACAAGACCTGGTCGCACAACTATTAAGTATGACTTAAATTCATTTTAAGCACCAATTGAAATGTTCATAAGTTAATTTTAGCCATTGAATATCATGATATGGAAATTCATAAATAAATCATGCTTGACACCAACATCAAGACACATAAACCATTATTCTTACTCCACACTCCAAGGTTACAATTTACATCAATTTGGACTCAAACATCCTTTCTAATTATATTTTACATTTGAATGAAGTACTAATAGCATAAAGTAAACTTATTACAACATGATACCATAACCAAGCCTAATCCTCGATCCTCCAGTTCCTAATGGTGGTTACCATGCCACCCAACCTTGTGGAATCAAAAGATCCACTCCCATTGTGCTAGGACATAATCACATGGGCCAAAAGCACAAGAATCATGCCAAACACATGGGGAGAGGGCTTGCACACATGCCATACATGAAGTATACACTCTACATATACATCATAACTCAAACAAGAATCTAAAACACATAATGAATCAAATACAATCATCATTTCACACACTCATAAATGGCATAACTCAATCCACATTGGGAAAACTCGCCAATGTAATATCACAATCTACATTGGTCCAACTCACCAATGTCATACAAAGATTCACCCTTGGGAAAACTCACCAAGGGCATAACATAATCACATGGAAGGGAATACATCATCCCTTGGGTACTACTCAACTACACTAGGGTTAAATATTAGAGTGATGGAATTTCATCACGAACACTCATGTGGGACTCAACATGGAAACAAGTATCCTCTCATATAGAAAGGGGTGCTTGATCTTACAAGTCTTACACTCCCTAAGTGGCTTGTCTTCCTAGATCATCCTTAGCCTATACGAGCACTCAAGGCATGAGAGGGACATCAATTATCTTGGTTAATTAATTACCCACATTTCATTAGTTTTCACTTGTTAATCCAAACCCACCACACTGCGATTTCCTATGTGTCAGTTTGGGTTGGGTTCACATTGGGAGCCATTCCCATAACTCTCTCTAATACCTAGACCCTAAGCTCATCACATTCTCCAACAAATGTGGTATGAAAAACAATGCATAAAATTCATTTTTATAAAATAAAACAACATGGTTTCATAATATTCTAAATCAATAACAATTAAGGAGAATTTTTATTTCACATTAAAATTCATTCAGAACACTCAAAAATTCAATTTTTCTAAAAATTTAACAAAGGAAAACCATTCATTTTCCAATTTCACCATTAAAGAATGCTCAAAAATTTAAAATTCAAATTTCAATTTCCCAAATTAACCTAAGTTGGTTCTAAATTGAAAATGAATAAGGATACTTCCTTCCCCACATTAAAATTCATCATAAAAGATGCACAATTTTAATTTTTCTAATTTTATTTTACATGGGAAAATCATAAAATTCTCGAAAACTCCATTGAAGAAAAACTTGAAAAATTAAAATTAAAATTTCAAAATTCTAAACATACCCTTTTGCTCCAAATGTACCCAACTACATACTTTTAATGTAAAACTCACATTTCCATTATTTAGAAAAAAATCCATAACCATGCCTCTTTTTGGATATTTTTTAAAATTTTACAAAATAAATTATATCTACTCAAATTGAAAGATTTAAAATGTATTGGGGAGATTTTATGTTCCCCTAGAGATATTCATTCCATCATCTAGCAAAAGGAATGAAGGAGGGATAAATCAACACTTACCTCTTTTTCGTTTGGCAAACCAAATCATACATAATTTGAAAACCACGAAGGGAAATGAAGAATCCATGCACATACACAATCCCCTTCACATTCCTATCCGATCCAAAATAATCCCCATCCAATTCCATTCCTGATTGCTCCCTCAATCAATTTCCAAAATTTTATAAAAAGAGGGTTTTGAGCGCATTTTCTTCCTAAAACATGAATAATTCAAAAATAACCAACTCTTTTCCTTTTCAAACCCTTTTCCAGTTTTCTTATTTCTAATTTTTCTATCTTAATTTTCAAATTTCACTTTATTTTTCTCTAATTGCCCAATATACATAAAACATTCACATTTAATCTTTTGAATTCCTTTCAATCCTTACGATTAAATCAAGCACAAATACACATTCCCATACCAAGGTTTTTTGAAACTTAATTAACTTATATTTTCATTTTCTCGCATTTTCCCAAAAGACAAAATATTTCAATATTGCTCTAGAAATCATTTAAATTCTTAATATTTCATTTACGATTGAAAAGGAAATTTAACTATCATTTAATTATTTACCTTAATCCAATTTTATGATTAAAATACAAATAAATCATGCAATATGCAACTTATTGAATATTTTGCAGGAAACATAAAATTAGTAAATTATTTATTTTTGTATTAAGTATAATAGAAGCAACAAATACAATTCACATAGATCAAATGATCATTTGAGGATTAGCAAAAGACTACCCCCCATTACATCATATCACTAGTCCTCCCCTTTTACATGAGGTCAAAAAGTAAATCCCAACAATATCTATACTAATTCTAGACTACCCCTTTACATAGTATCAACAGTTGTCCCCATTTGCATGAGGTCAAAAGAGTGGATCCCAAAAGTAAAACATGTATCAAATTAGTTACATCAAAGCATCATTAGCAATATATACAATTATATTTCACTATTCTAAGTAAGCATCTAGTGTAGATCAAAAAGGATATATAAAGAACATGTTTGTTGTCCTCTGGTTGCTTTACTCTATCTCACTACCACCTCTCAAAGCTATCAATTTCTCTATAGCTAACAGTTCTTCAACAAAAGGTACCACAGACTGCCCCACTTTGTTCTGATTCTTGTCAACTTTAGTGCCTTGCCCCTTTGCTAGGTCTTGCTGAAATGCATGAAGAGACCTCAAGAAAACTTCCATGCCTGGATGTCCCTCTGGCCACATATGTACATACCTTGCTTCCATGATATCAATTGTAATCTCTTTGTTCTCCAACGACTTCCAAAACTTATCCTTAGAGATTCCCACCATAATGTAGACCTGCATGGAAACATTGTATAGCATGAGTCCTCTATAAGACTCAATAAGCATCCTTTTCCTTCCTTGAAACCTGTCTTCATTCCTCGCTTTCCATATGGACCACAAAATGTCAGATGAAAGGCAGAGCTAGAATAGGCCAGCAGTTTTACCCATTTTTATGTTATGATTAAATAAAAATTTCTCAGGAAGGGGTTGTTCATTGTTCCCCCAGATATCTTGCTTGTTACAAAACAACTTCCATATCTCTTTAGCAAAAATACATTCAAAGAAAATATGGTTAATTGTCTCAGGTATTCTACAAATGATGCATATATCAATATCATCTATTTTTCTTTTGAATGACAGTTTCTAGATTATTGAAGCCATCTAAAACATGCCTTTTTTTGCCTCTAGTTGTTTACACCAATTAGTTTGAAATATTTTTTTCCATTGATTCTTGTTCTAGTTAAGTTTCCAAGTTTGATTCAAATATTATGTTAGATCTGTGTGTTCAATTAGCATGGAGTACATTTCCTTAGGCTCTTTAGTTTTCATTATATTATTGTCATTTTTCCATTGGAAGTCTTTGAATTGAGCAGTATCATCTTTTGTTACCACAGAAAATTTTATCTAATTGCAAGCCTCCCTAAGGATTGTGTAAGTCCTCCAATTGGTCAGAGGGATATTAAATGCAAAGCTTAATTCATTCCAATTTTTCAATTTTCCATCTTTCAAAATATCTTTGAGACACTAGATTCCTTTGCAGGCCCATCCTCTTGTTGAGCAGCCTTGAATTAATGCAAGTGGTTTCCCCTTATGTTTTAGATTACACCATATAGATCTATTAGCTTGGATGATCCCATTGTCCCCTTTGGTGAAGTGGTAGTTGGTTAGGCACTTTTCCATTAATTCCCAGGCTTTCCAAATGGTTTTAAACACATTGGATCATGCTGGTAACATAGTCCAATCACTACTAAGGATATCACTGAGTGGTAGAGATTTCCAATTTTTTGCATGTTTGGGTATGCTTTTCCTAATCAATACCTCCCAAGGCTCCCCTCCTTCTAGTGCCCCAATCACCCACTTCACAGCCATAGCAATACCTTGTAGCCTTAAATCCTTTAATCCCAGACCTCCCATGAGTTTTTTCAATTGTGCACCATTCCCATTTCATCGAGTGTCTCTTTATTTTACCTTTCCCATCTGACCATAGGAAATATCTTATCCTTTTTTGAATGTCATTGATCTGATATGAGTTGAAGAACCAAACTAAAGAAAAGTATATGTTGTAAGATGAGAGTATCTTTTGACAGACTTGAATTCTACCAACCAAGGCTAGAAATTGTTTATTCCACTTAGGAAGCTTATTTTCTATTTTATCCCTAATTGACTGCCACATCTCCTTTATATTAGGTTCCACAACAAAGGGGATGCTAAGGTATCTTACCAATTTATGAGGACCACCCCACTATAGTCCAAATTTATTAACCCAATATGGGGGTTTTTCCTTCCAGCCCAAAAGACAAGATTTGGAGGGGGAAATTTTAGCCACAGAGGCTGAGAAAAAAATATCTAATTTCCCAATTAGATTTGCTAGGTTGTCTTCCTCTAGGGTTAACAAGATTGAGGTGTCATCGACAAACTATAGGTTTAGGAGCTCATTATCATCAGGAAGTATAATGCCCCTCACTCTTGGGACTATTGAGTTCTCCCTCAACACATAGTGCAGTGCATCAGAGGCTATTACAAACAGTGTCAGTGCAAGTGGACACCCTTGCCTTATGGATCTCTCTAGGGCAATTTCTTGAGTGAGAAACCCATTGACCTCTACCTGAGCAGTTGCATCCTGAAAGAGGGTTTTAACCATATGAAAAAAGGCATTAGGAAATCCAAAGGCCTTAGAACCAAGAGCACAAAGTCCCACTCAATTATATCATATGCCTTCTCAAAGTCCAGTAACAACATTGCTACTTCTTGTCCTATTTTCTTTACCCAATTCATTGCCTCCCAACTAGTAATCAAATTTTTTAGTATGTACCTTCCCTTAATAAAATTTTTCTATGTGGAGTTTATGATAGAGGGAAGGATAAGTACCACCCTATCCACTAATATCTTATCCAATATCTTATATGAGACTTTGAGTAGAGTGATGGGTCTCTAGTTTTTGAAAAGAGATCTATCACCCTCCTTTGGAATTAATTTGATTACCCCTTTATTGATCTTATTTCCTAGTGAACCTCTTTCAAAGGAATCTTTGTAGACAAGGAACATGTCTTCACTCACCTAGTCTAGAAATTTTTTGTAGAATTTTATAGCGAGGCCATCTGCCCCTAGAGACTTATCATCTTTAAATGAGAGTATGGCTTTCCTGACCTCTTCTTGTGTTATTTCTTTTCCCAATCCCCCTTCCATTTCTTCACTGACCTTCCTTGGAATTTTTTTTTAATATGTTCCCTTGCTTCGGCATTAGCCTCCATCCCTCCCTCTAAGGAGAAGAGGCTCTTATAGAACTGAAAAAAATGGTCTCTTATCTCTTCTTGATTGACCAAGGTGGTTCCATTTACAGTGATCTGATCTATCTGCTCCCTAACTTGCTTCTCCTTAATGTATTTGAAGAAAAAAATTATGCCTTTATCACCATTCTCTAGTCAATTCATTTTAGATCTTACTCTTAAGCCCTGTATCTTGTGATTTTGAAGCCTCCTCAGGCTATCTTTGGCCATAACCAACCTATTTGTGAGTCTTTCATCCATAAGCTTTGCTTACAGATTGGTTTATGCTTGGAGAAGTTCATATTGGAGGAGAGTATCCCTCCTTCTATTATCCTTGGCTTTCTTTTTCCCAATTGAACTTGAAACAAAAATTTATATCCCTCAGTATTCAATGAACATCTATCAATGGGGGATATGCTTTAGTGCATCCACTTGTTAATAAGCCTAAGGGACAGGATAGCATTTTTACAATCATTGTCCTTGAGGAGGTTGGTATTGAGGAAAAATCCATTTTTGTTGCTAGAAACTTTTGGCACTCCCTCTTTGAGGCAGAGCTTAGCCCTTATTGGGTGGTGATTAGATAAGAAATATGGAGTAACTTCAACCTTACACCCTTCTTTCACCAAGGAGGCCAAGAAGAAAGATTTGCTTATGTAGAACCTGTTAAGCCTACAGTAGATTCTCCTACCACCTTTTTGAGAGTTACACCATGTAAACCAAATGGCTTGACTATCTTTCTTTTTCCCTTCAATGGGATCTTTTTCTTTTTTTTTAAAGGTGCAATGCACCCATATTATTAGGGGTAAACGCTTTTGACCGGAGCTATGAACCGGGAACAAGAAACCACAAGAAACAACCAAACCCGTGAGCACATTGGCCCAGCCAAGGTAAACCCGAAGGCACAAGGCCTATGAGCACAATGGTCCAGCGAGGGTTTGAACCCTAGTGGCCGCCACAACAACCAAGTGACTTGACCACCAAACCATGCCAATATCGGCCCTTCAATGGGATCTTTAAGCTTCAGTTTGGATTTCATTCTTTTCCAATAGAATCACTCATTTCCTTTCCAATCTAGGCATGTTCCACCCCATTTGTCTTCCTCTCTCTCTACAAAGTTGAAGTCCCCTCCAATGAGCCAAGGGATATCTCATAGGCTGTATAGCCAATTCCAAAGGAGGATCCTATCCTTATACGAATTAGGGGCATATACTGAGTAGATCTCAAAGAAACTTTCCTTTTTTTCTAATAATCACCTAGACAACCCAATTGCAAGGGGAGGTCCCAAAGCTATCCACAAATTGTGACCAATTATTTGCCATCAGAATAATAGCCCCCCTTTTCCTTTTTCATGTTTAGTGGAAAACTGAGCTGCTTCTTTCCATATCACCCTTAGACTAGTTTCTAGTGTGAAGCTAGTGGCTTTGACCTCTTGCAACAAGACATAGTCTTTTTCTTTCTTTTGTGCTAATAATCTTCTTACAACATGTTTTCTATCAAGGGTTTCAAGTCCCCTAACATTCCATGAAATGAAATTGACCTCCATTATGTTTTTTTTCTGGGAGGGGGTCCCTTATCACATTTGAAATTATCAAAACATTTGGGGAATCTATTTTATGCTTCCATCCTTTTAGCATTAGGAGGCATGATCCCACTGAGTTTCTTTCTTTTATCTTTTTGGAGATGGATGGGATCTTTATCCAAGGGGGTTTACCAATCTCCATCCCTTTCTTTTTCCTATACCTTCAAGTCTTTTTTATTATGACCTCCATGGTAGTCTCTTCTCCATTGGTGGTATCCTTAGTAGAGAATAGCCCTAGGTCATCTACAGAATCCATGCCTGACTATGATTCAAATCCATCAGATCTCACCACTCCAGTGAGGGGATTAAGGGGATTTACTACCAAATTAGGGACCACAATTTCATCAACTTTTTTATTCCCATTTACAAAGGACACAATATTGAAGGTAACATAATTTTTCAATCTATCTCCTAGATCATCAGGGTGAATGTCCTCAAGATCAAACTCAATTCCTTCAGTAATTATTTCCTCCTGGTCTACATCTTGGTCTTGAGAACAACTCCCAATGTCCGGGGTTTCAATTTCACCTCTAGAGAAATGTAATGGCATCTCCCCATTTGTTTCCAAGGGGAAATATTCGAGCTGAGATTTCACTGCATAACTCTCCTTAATGTATTTAGAGTTGAAGGAGTATATCTCTTTAGTTGGTTTTTGATTCTAGTTTCTTTAGGTTCTTTAATTTGCCTTATTTTAGGAAGGTCAGCTGCTGGCCATTTAGTTTACCATTGTTTACTAGTTTATCAGACTTTATTTGCTAGTCAGGTTCGGAGTCCTCCTTACCTTTTTTCAGTTCCTCATTCTCTACATTTTCCTTCATGATATTGTTGTCTATTTCTTTCATTAGAGAGGTCATGTTCTCCTCGGCACATGATGTACCTTTATTAATTTTGGTTGCTTCCACATTCTCCAATTGCGGAGAGTTATTTCTTTTCTTATTATTGCTCTTAGGGTTTGAGGGGGAATACCGCTCATCCAATTGTTGTGGAGTAGGACTGTGTTCTACAGATCCCTCCACTTTATTTTCATATCCATCCACTTGCTCATTCGTTGTCGAGGGTTGCATTTTATTTTTGCTGCCTCCGCCAAAGGTAGTCTTGGTGTTGTTTTTTATTTTTTATTAATGGGAAATTTCTTCTTATGTGGACTTCACGTCTACACAAGTAGCAAGCATTCAACCCTCCCAAAGTTTCTAGTTCACAACAAACACTTCCCGTTTTCAATTTAATTTCCAAGACCTCCAGAAGATCAACTCCAAGGGACAAGGATACCAATGCCCACACATCAGAGTGTAGAAGAGGGGTTTTGGTATCATTGATTTTTAATAAATTTCCATATGGTTCCAACAAAATTGGAATAAATTTCTAGAGATGGGGAGGAACATGCTTGATAACTAGCCATCTAGGTTTGGAGAGGGCCAAAACCTCCTCTTCCAATGCATCAGGAATCCATGCTAGGGCATGGAAGAAATCGTCCCAACATTCCAAAATTGTTTATTTATTACCTCTTCCTAAGATTTATGGTTATTAAAAAAAATGACATACAATATTTTTTCACCATACGGCGGTAATAAAATTGCATCCCTTGTTTCTTTTCCCAAATATTATGAAAACACTCTTCCATATACTTCCTTGTTGGAACCCTATTGGGGTTGATGGCAGAAAAAAAGATAGTTGTTTTCAATAACCTACCATCCTCTTCTACCATTGCCTCATCTAGGGTTTTATTATGAATTAATACAACTTTGAATGAAGGAGACGGGGGATTCTTACCTTGTTCCTCATGTCCATTTCCTTGTCCTTCATTGACTCCCTCAAGCATAAACTTAGTGCCCTGCAGAAGCCACTTTCGTTCACCAGTGATAATGTATTGGAATGATTTAGGAGCCACATTAACAACATTTGTTTTAGTAGATGCATTAAAGGACCCATCTGGGGGATCCATATCCCTGCCAATCAATTTAGTTTAACACCACACAAAAACACATGTGGCCTCTCACATGCAGATTGGCCAGCAAGATGCCCCCATCACACCCACATCAAATAGATTTAAGCAAGGATACCACTTGGCACAAGGAAAAATTTCCGTACACCAAGAGAAATAATGAAAAATTGTGGAGGAGGGCCAAGCCTCCTCCACGGCCTACAGTTGAGTCCCACCAAAAAAACCCTCACACACTCACAATCTTTTGTTGCAAAGTGAAAACCCTCAATCATTTCCCAACAATTAGGAAATTATTTAAATCAAGCATGCATTGGAGTTTCACCACACAGGGATTTTGGAATAACTCCTAACTCGGATTCGGGTTCATATAGGGTCAAACATGACACATATTGTACTCAATTTAGGTATGACCAAGGAAAAGATAGGGAGGGGCCTAATGTGACATATCTAAATTAACCACCATTGGGGACAACTCAAACCTGTGTAGCTAGGTGGAGAAATAACCCTATACCTATAACCATTCAACGCACGTCAAGGGTACCTGCTCAATATATATAGCCGAAGCAATCATAATCACCAAATGGGGCTCAATAGCATAAATCATAAATAAAATATATACATCTATCATATAAATCATTTCTCAAATATCAATAATCAGTATCATATTTAACCACAACATAAATAATGCATAACAATGAACTAAAGAAAACTGATTTATCCAAGCATACAAATATGCAAAATTCCAACAATTGACATGTTGAGGAACATCATCTTGAACATGTGGTGGTTCATACATGCCATTTAGAATCATAAAAATAATTCAAAAAATACACGAGGAAACAGTGAAGCTAAAACATTGATCTCACATTAATAAGATGCAAATGGGAGGGGCACTACATCCTTCCCCACTAAAATTAGGCTTACTTCTGGAAGCTTGCATAAGCAAGGATAGGTATACTTAGTACACGATCCTTCAAACACAACATACTCACAAGATCAATCCTCTAGACTCTCACCAAGTCTAGGCACCAAACACAACACACACCTCTAGAGGTACACAAGCTAAGCGACCCCCTGCCACTAGGTGTGCAACCACCTCAGAGATCACCACACTACCTTCACCAGTCGCCACTATAACTAATGACAAGAACCAACTATTGAGTCTAATAAACACACAAGGCTAGAGACAACACTACCTCACCTCCATGCTCACCAAGAGCATGCCTCACTTCCAACTATGGAACTCACCATGAGGTTCTCCCTCAATTACCACTTGAGAAAGTGAAGATTTACTAAGCACACTAGCTTCTCAACATGAAACTAGGGACAGCATAGGAGTTATTAGAGGCAATCATCTAGGAATATACCTTAGAAAAGCATAAGAACTCCCAAATAATGAGGCTTAGCAACCCCAAAACTCACACTGCAACCACCAAGAAAGTAATTGAACACTAAGCATAGGAGAAAAACTTAGGTTTTCCAATATCATGGTGCTCAACTATGACCAACCAAAGGGTTAAAAACCCAAAAAGACCATGAAATAACGATAAGAAGTACAACCAACAACCCTTACGAGGATCAAACACTAAACACTCTCACAAAATAAAAAATATGATAGATAATTCCTCAAACCAAAATTGCATCTTCTTCTACCCTTTAGCTAGGAACACCACTAAACAACCAAGGAGGAACTCCTAAAATCACTAGGACAACCTCAACTAGCAACTTGTTAAGGGTAGACATATGTAATATAATATAATAACCAAAATAATATTTGTCAAAGAACTTACTAACACACCTTCATACCCTACACTATGTTAAACATGAGTATAGTTGTAGAAATCACATCCCCAAATGACATGATGTGCATCTTCATTTTATCAAATAACATGGATTTTGGTGCCCAAGACACCTCAACAAACACTCGGCTAATGCCAAGTTACTAGGAAACATGGTCACAAGACCACTACAAGCAAGGCTGAGACAAGCAAGAGAGCATATAGTTGGTGGACTAAAACACACCCAACCATATACTAGAAAATAAATTCAATTGCAATGCAAATACAATTATCCACACGTCCAATCTCACTCAGAGAACATGTGATTCCATAAACACTCTCATACAGAGATTTGAATACACTACAATTAATGCCAAGCACAAGCACATACACATACATTGAAGTCATTCAAAGCTAGAAAACCATATGCATACAAGCATTTCACAAATTTTTTAAATACCACACAATATCCACATTTATTTCATCATGAACAAGACATTTGATGCAATATGATTCTAATTAACACAAAAACCAATACTTTGCACCTTCTCTTTCATCTACTCCCTTGTACATTCTATTAGGGGTTTGTAATAAACATGGTAGAAAACAAATGTAACATAGAATAGGGCCAATAATTTCAAACATTTAGAATAACCGCCACAAAGATAAAATAACAAGAAGGAGAATTATCAATTCCAACATTAAATCATAAAATGTGTGCAATGAAACAATATGTCAAGTGTGACCAAGAGCCACAAACTAGATAGGAGGAAAAAATTTGTGACTAGACATCTCATAAGAAAGTTTTTAAAAAATCAATGTTCATCGTAATCAATGATTAGAGAGTTTATCAATAACCAAAATAAAGAATCAAAATTGGAAAACATGATTACATGAACTAAGTGACTAATATTAACCACATTTTATGGAGTAAGGGCTACACAACACCTTGGGAGTACAACATACAAAGTGCATTAGAGATGGCATGCTCAAACATAATACAAACATAACTCACCAATTTCACTCAACCATGCTAACAAGAACCACACTAACCAAATGTACTTCATCTAGACATGATCACATTATGATACAAGAAGGCATATGTTGGGTTCACTATGACATCCACAATTTCTATCCACACAAGGGTAAGGATTCACCCAAGCACCACTTTTACAAGGAATCAAAAATTACCATGCAATGACACACACATTACTCACATCATGCATCACTAACATATGATAAAATTAAATTAAATCCACATCATTCACATGCCATATTACAATTGAGGCTCTAAGCCAACCAACATAACGCTCCTAATAAGCATAATTTTATTTAACAATTAAACTTGTACCCCATGCAAAAAGGGAAAATAATGTCGATTACCCATCTAGATTCTCACAATAATCCTAGGGATACCATGATTTTTGGATGTAAGTCATTGAGCCAAACATTCTATTATGATAATGAAACATTTCAAACTCATGCACTAACATAATCACTTCACACATATGATGATACTCCAATAGGAATACAACACACAATGTACCATAAGCAACATTACAATATGAACACCTTTTCATAATTTAGGAATATGACATTACCCACATGTACTTTCAATCCATAATTCACATAAGACATTTCACAATGCTCAATCATGATCCAAGGCATTAACACCCAATTTTAATCAAATACATCCATATATACACATCCAAAAAGAACATGGAAGAATAAACAATAGCAATGAAGGCTTGCTACACATTCACACCAAGCAAGGATCAAGACGTCAAGATGGAAATCACACATGAAAACATTTTTCAACAAATCAAGGGTCTAACTAACCCTCACATACAAG
This sequence comes from Sequoia sempervirens, assembly GCA_007258455.2. Classification (NCBI taxonomy): domain Eukaryota; kingdom Viridiplantae; phylum Streptophyta; class Pinopsida; order Cupressales; family Cupressaceae; genus Sequoia; species Sequoia sempervirens. The sequence continues at coordinate 291,476,797 of VDFB02270651.1, read as the reverse complement.
AATTTATCAAACATATCACATTAGGGGAAAATAACAATACCTATTGTCAACAACATAATCACACACATAAAGAACCAACCAAAGCTCTTACACAATGAGGAATGTACTAGAGAGTGATCATTCCCCACTCAGGATTCTCCCAACCAAGGGTATATTCCCATCCCTATCAAACGTGTTAGGGTTTAGAAGGCACTCTTCCTCCTCAAACACAATACACAGGTTGGTTCACATTGAACACTAAAAAATGCCACCCAAGGAACCCATGTAAGAAGCTAAAGATTGAATCAATGAAATAAGTACTTGAGAAATCACACACCAAGCACCAAAAACCACATGGGAAAGAACATGAACTAAAGATCCTAGTGCTGCAACATGGCCTCTGATACCAAATGTAATGCCTTGAGTTGACAAGCTCAGATAAAAACTTGATGGAATACTTTTTTTTGAAACAATATCGATAATGCAACAATGACATGTCACACTTGCATGAAAATGTGCACACAAGTGTCACAATGACACAAATCTAGAGACAATAAGGCACTTCACCATTTTATAAGATAGGTGGAAATGGTGGAAGAATAACCAATCTAGAATAAATCCACCACAATGAACATATGAGAGATAAAGAGAGGAAAACACCTACATGACGATCGATTACTAATCCATGATCATTTTCTCTCGCAACACCACACCAAAATATGATGAGGGAAACATAAACCTCCAATCCTCATCTAGGGACACTAAAAAAATATAAACATAGAGGAAAACCTCCACAAGAGGTTTCCTATCCAAGAGACATAGCTCACCACAAATAGGAATACCAATGAGTCACTTCCAGACAACCTCATGCTTCCCTAGACATCTCATCGCATTGTGACACCACACAAGAGAAATAACTACTCCAAAACACCCCATGAACTATGAGGATTATGGAGGATTCCAACACGACCAACCATAAAGGATTACAACTTTCATGATTTTACAAGACCAAGTGCACAATCTCCCTAATCCTAGGTTTGACAACTAGGAAAATTCAGAAGAAGGCACACAAAAAAATGCAAGAGAAGCCTCAAGCTCTCAAAAACAACCCAAAAGGAAAATCACACAACACCAATAGACCCCTGGGACCATGAGGAATAACTTTAGTTTACATGGTTTTCCCATACAAGGCCTCAAAATAAGAAGAAAGATCAAGTCCTAAACATGGAAACTTGACTATGTTTTTGAAGGGTTTCGACGACCAAAACAAGAAAATGGAAAGGCATAAAAATAATTTGATAGTATCATAAGGCTTAAAAACCTCTAATTATTAGTGGTTAAGAGGGTTCACATTCTATTTTTTGTATGGGGACGAGGCCACCCAAGCATAGTACTAGGTTGCCCCAACACACTTATGAAAAAGTCCAAGTTTTCTAGCCTATAAAGCCAAGTTTCCCCTAAATACCAAGCCGCCTCAACATACTACCAAGCTTCCTAACTGGACTTAGCCAAATTTTGGTAAACTTGGGTTAATTTGAGCAAGACAGGGCCACCTAGATATATGACCAGGCCACCCAACTGTGAAGTATGACTCTGAAAGTTCATTTTAAGCACCAATTGAAATGTTCCTAAGTTAATTTTAGCCATTGAACATCATGATATAGAAATTCATAAATAAATCATGCTCGACACCAACACCGAGACACGTAAAAAAACCATCACACTTACTCCAAAATCCAAGGTTGTAATTTACATCAATTAGACCTCAAATATCATTTCCAATTATATTTTATATTTGAACGGAGTACTAATAGCGTAAAGTAAACTTACTACAACATGATACCACAACCAAGCCCAATCCTCAATCCTCTAGTCCCCAATGGTTGTTACCACACTACACAACCTCGTGGAATCAAAAGATCCACTCCAACCGTGCTAGGAGATAATCACATGGGCCACAAGCACAACACTCACACCAAACACATAGCAAGAGAGCTTACACACATGTCATACATGAAGTATACACTATACATATACATCATAAGTACAAAAAGCATCAAAAACACATAATGGATCAAATGCAATCATCATTTCGTACACTCAAAAATGACAGCACAATCCACATTGGGAAAACTCACTAATGTCATATCACAATCTGCATTGGGAAAACTCATCAATTTAATACAAAGAGCAATCCTTGGGAAAACTCGCCAAGGGAATAACACAATCACATGGAAGGGAATACATCATCCTTTGACTCAAGTACATTAGGGTTAGATATTAGAGAGCAAGAGAGGGAATGTCATCATACACTCATGTGGGGATCAATGCGGAACCAAGGATCCTCTCATACATATGGGGTACTTGATCTTAGAATTCTTACACTCCATGAGTGGCTTGTCTTCCTCAATCATCCTTAGCCTATATGAGCACTCAAGGTATGTAAGGGATATCAGTTATCTTGATTAATTAACTACCCATATTTCATTAGTTATCATTTGTTAATCCAAACTCCCCACATCGTGATTGCCTATGCACCACATTGGGCCAGGTTCATGTTGAGAGCCGCTCCCATAACTCTCTAATACCTAGACCCTAAGCACATTACATTCTCCAATAAATGTGGCATGAAAAATAATGCATAAAATTTATTTTTTTAAAATAAAACAATATGGTTTCATAATGTTATAAATCAATAACAATTAAGGAGACTTTTCATTTCACATTAAAATTCATCTAGAATCACTCAAAAATTCAATTTTTCTAAAAAAATTTACAAAGGAAAACCATTCATTTTCTAATTTCACCATTAAAGAATGATAAAAAATTTAAAATTAAAATTTCAATTTCCCAAATTAACCTTTGGTTCTAAATAAAAAATGAATTAGGAAGCCTCCTCCCCACATTAAAATTCATCATAAAACATGCACAATTTCAATTTTCTAATTTTATTTTACATTGGAAAACCATAAAATTTCCAAAAAACTCCATTGAAGAAAAACTTGAAAAATTAAAATTAAAATTTCAAAATTTCAAATATACCCTTTTGCTCCAAATGTACCCCAAAACACACTTTTAAGGTAAAATTCACATTTCCGTGATTAGAAAAAAATTCCATAACCATGCCTCTTTTTGGACATTTTCTAAAATTTTAAAAAATAAGTTATATCTACTCAAGTTGAAAGATTTAAAATGCATTGGGGAGATTTTATGTTCCCCTAGAGATATTCATTGCATCAAATAGCAAAAGGAATGAAGGAGGGAGAAACCAACACTTACCTCTTTTTGTTTGCAAAACCAAATCATACACAATTCAAAAACCACAAAGGGAGATGAAGAATCCATGCACACACACAATCCCCTTCTCATTCCTATTCAATCCAAAACAATCCCCATCTAATTCCATTCCCGATTGCTCCCTCAATCAATTTCCAAAATTTTGGAAAAAGAGGGTTGTGAGAGCATTTTCTTCCCAAAACATGAATACTTCAAAATTAACCAACTCTTTTTCTTTTAAAACCCTTTTCCAATTTTCTTTTTTTCTAATTTTTCTATCTTAATTTTCAAATTTCACTTTCTTTACTTTTCTCTAATTTCCCAATATAAATAAAACATTCACATTTAATCTTTTGAATTCCTTTCAATCCTTATGATTAAATCGAGCATATATACACATTCCCATCCCAAAGTTTTTCCAAAATTAATTTAGTCATATTTTCATTTTCCCACATTTTCCTAAAATACACAAAATATTTCGATATCACTATAGAAATCATTGAAATTCCTAATATTTTATTTACGATTGAAAAGATAATTTAACTATCATTTAAATATTTACCTTAATCTGATTCCAAGATTAAAATATGATTAAATCATGCAATATGCAACTTATTGAATATTTTATGAAAACATGAAACTAGGAAATTATTTAAATCAAGCATGCACATGCATTTCACAACACATAGGGATTCCAGAATAACTCCTAACTTGGATTTGGGTTCATATAGGGTCGAGCATGAAACATACCATACTTGATTCGAGTACAATCGAGGAAAGGATAAGGAGGGGTCCAATGTGACATCTCTGAATTAACCACCGTTGGGGAATAACTCAAACTTGTGTATCAAGTGGAGAAATAAATTTGTACCTATAACCATTCAACGTACATCAAGGGTACTTGCTCAATATATATAGCTGAAACACACCATAATCACCCAACGGGGTCCAATAGCATAAAGCATAAATGACATCTATACATTAATGGCTCAATTTTGATAGGATCCATTACATATTTGTTGTTGCTATCATAGACTTTGACTCTTGGTTGTTGATATTTTCCTTAAAACCATAGACTTTGGATATAAGCTTTATCTCTGTGACTTCAATGACATTATCATGCTATGAGGATTATCTATGTTAAATTTACTAGTGTTTGAATGAATGTTACTGAGGTAAATATAGATGTACATTTGTTTGTGCGTGCTAATGCTATTTTCCAGGTTTCCACTAAAATGTTGATGTCAACAAAGCCTGCTACTTGGGAGAAATTCTTGCCAGTTGGTCGGTTACCGAGAAATTATGAAGCTGATCATTAAGAAGTCAAAGTGGGAAAATTCTCATGGAGGGGAATTCCTAATTCAAACAAAAGAATGTACCCACCTTTTTAATGGTCATATTTGTTGTTGGGAAAATATAGGGAGTGTGTTGTGCTAGATTCCCGTTGAAGTAAGTTTGCTTTGACCAATTTAGTGCATGCATAACTTCCTCCATCTTTTTCTATGCTTTCAATAAGAGGCATCCTCCTATTTTGATGGAGTCGACTGCCTAGGTAGTTAGGGATAGTCAATAGTTTTCTCCCTATAAATAATGATTAGATGTTCCTTTTGAGGAGGTTGGACATTCTGAGTTTGTACTCACATTTTTCCAGTTTTATAGTTCTATGGATGAGATGTTGTACTTATGCTTTCAAGAAATAATATGATATTTTGAGTTGTTGCATTTGAGTTAGTATAAGGGAGACTTGCCCAAGGGGGCCCACTTGGTGAGAATTCCATCTATTAGTCTAGAAGTCATTTTTTGTTTAGTAGTTAGTTTCAATTTCAACAACTGTCTATTTCTATAGCCATTGAAATTTCATTATGTGTCTATTCCTGCAGCCAAGGCAAATAGAGTAGTTTCCTGTTTGTTTGTTGAGATTTCTATTTCTATCTTTCATTTTCAGTCCAGTTGATTAATGCTTACTGTAGATGTTGATTTATGCTCAGTAATTCAGTTGATTTCTTTCCAACACTTCATTTCCAGCATTGTTTCTTTCCTAGTTTATGGATGATTGCAATGAAGTCCTAGTGCACATACAGTGCTGACCCATTTCAAGTTTACGTCCTTGGGTTGACAAGTGAAATGCACCTTCATTATGAGTAAGATAGCTACTTAGTGTAGATGTTCAATCTCTAAGTCACATCCCTAAAGGCTTAGTTATTAAACCATTGTAGGAGGCCAACATTTTTGGCGCCATTGTTAGGGATGGTGTCAAACTAGGAGGTTCTTTGGAGTCATTGGTAGTTTCTTTCTTGTTGTAGCATTTCTGAAAGTTTTCTCTTAGTATACCCCTCACTTATGAAAGTAATGACCCCCTATTCTTTCACCAATTCTTTGTGTGAGTTCGTTGATATTGAGTTGATACCACATGCATAGAGGAAGGAGAAGAGATGGTCATGGGAGATTCCTTCCTAATGACCCTAATCCATTCCAGCTAGTTGAACATCCAAATCTGCCAAGGGATGATGAAGAAGAAGTACACCCTTTTTTTGATGCATTTCCCAATCTAACCAATTCTGACACTTCCTCTGAAGACCAAAATTTGATTGAGAATCACCTTGCTTTGGAACTTCATCAAGCAGGCATGGGTGATGAGAATAGACACATAAATAGACCTAATTACCAGCGAGCTTTTCCATTCCCTATTGCTCATCAGAATGAAGTTGACAACCTAAAAAATATCCCTACTTCAGTCCTGCCTAAGTTCTATGGACTTATCACAGAAGATCCTAACACTTTCTTGTTTGAGTTTGATATCCTCTATAGAAGCTATGACTACACCACTAATGCTCATAGGCTTAAGTTGTTTCCTACCACCTTGAAAGAAGCTGCATTGAGATGGTTTATGAGCTTAGGAAAGAATACTATGGAGACTTGGGATGACATGAAGACAAAGTTCCTTGAGAAGTATAAGGAATATTGTAGGGGCAGTGGCATGAGAGGAGATGACATATTTAGGATGCATCAAAAGGAAGATGAGAGTTTGGAGGATTATATTTCAAGGTTTTTGTTTTTCCTATAGAAATCTCCACATCATACAATCAATGGAGAATCTCAAAAGCTCCTCTTCCTAAGAGGAATCAATGATAGTTGCATTGATGCTTTGGACCTGATGGGAGGAGGAGATATCACCCAAGTTCCTTGGGATGATATTAAGAATATTTTCCAGAACTATTCCAGGGCAGCTTCAAAGAAAGAAAGAGGTTACCAATCCTCTATGGGTAAATCATCCACCAATGGAGTTTCAAGGATGGAGATTACTCACTTGTTGGTAGATTTCAAGCAAGACATCATAAACAATCTAGCTACCCAGTTGGATACACTTCAAGCAAAGAAGAAGCATGAGGAGGTAGAGACAATGTTGGCAGAATATTGCCCTCATTGCAGACAAAAGAAGGACTACAGATGCAAAATGGTGGCTAATATTGATAGCAAGCAAAACCCACCTGAGTTCAAGCCAATCCAAGGTGATGATGATCAAGTCTACTACATTGCACAAAGGAGACCATGGGCTCCAAGACAAGGTATGCCACAAGATCCATTATCTTTTGTTGGACCTTATTTTAATTCTTATGCATCTAGTAACAAATGGAAACCCACATATCCATCAAATTATGGAGGATATCCACCTTATCCTTGGAATAACCCTCTAAACACTTGACCCAATAAAAAAAACTCTCCACCCTAGTGGCAACAACCTCAAGGGAATTGGCAATAGTTTCAGGGAAATTGGTAGGCACCTCTAGGAAACTAGCAGCAGACATCTCAATGGAAGGGAGGATAGCAATGGCCAAACTAGACAACTAATTACATGTAGCCACCTTCTTAGTCCCAACAACCTACTATAATGCCTCCTCCTACTAGATCAATTTCAAGCACACCTAGACCTACTTAGTTACCGGCTCATCCCACACCTAACCCAAATAACAAACCATGATAGCAACAACCAGTATACTCTACAGATCCTAATCAATTTCTTACATTTGTTGTGAGTGTAAGTGACATCCATTTTTGTTCAGGAACTACCTTACCAACTCCCTCCAATACTATCATCATTGAGCTTCTTGTGGAAGAAGAGGAGCCTCTAAATGTCCCCATTCAGCCAAGTGTACCTAAAAATCTTGAACCAGTTCTAGTTCAGCATACTACCCAAGATCCACCATTTCCTCAAAGGTTGGAGGTTGCTAAACAGAAAGAAGAAAAGGAGGAAACAACCTTTGGCATTTTGGATTAGTTGAAACACATATGTGTCAAGATACCTTTGTTTCAAGCCATAAAATATGTCCCAATATATGGCAAAGCAATCAAAGAAACATGCCTCAAAAAGCCAGGGAGGAAAAAGAAGGACCCCACAATGGTTCATGTAGTAGGACTGTTAGGAGACATCATGCTTGGAAAAGTTACAGTCCCTAAGTACACTAACCCAAGTAGCCCTGTGGTGGAAGTTGTCATAAATGGAGTCCAAATAAGGAATGCTCCGATTGACTTGAGAGCATCAATAAATGTGATGACTAAGGATATCCTGAAGCAACTAAATGTTGCAAACATGTGACCTACTCCTACTGTCATGTAGCTTGTTGACAGTTCCATTGTCAAACCCAATGGTATAGTAGAGGACCTTGTGGTAACTCTAGATTCTTGGGAGTATCCAACATATTTTATGATTCTTTCTCCTAAAGCTACACTAGGAGGGTACCCCATTATCCTAGGGAGACCATGGTTGGCCACAACAGATGCCTACATTAGATGTCAGTCAAGAGACATGACCATTTTTTATGGGAAGAGTACCAAAAAGCTTGTTCTCTACCCTCTTGCTCAACCATCCCATGACATGGAGAACACCATATGGCCACATGTTGGAGAAGAGGCCGAGGAAGTCAATTCTGTGGCACAACTCATGTTGTTAGACAAAAGCTCTTTCATGCAACTACAAGAGGAAGATGAATTGTTATCCCACATAATTCAGAACCATTGTGAGGTGCATGAGGAGTTATCTACTCATGAATTTGGTTCTTCCAGTTCAGTGAAGACACTTTTTCCCACTCTTCCTACAATAGAAATTCCTGCAACAACCGTCATGCTCCATACATTTCTGCCACATGAACTAAAAATGCCAAGTATTAGTGAATTTTTTATGGTAGAGTTAACCACACAAGTGCAAGTGTCAGAAGGAAAAAATCTAAATATTAACAAGTTGAGTCAAGAGCAGCAGTTGTCTTTGAAAAATCTGTTGAAGACCCACCAACATGCATTTGCATGGGACTACCATGGCATGAATGGATTGGACCCTAAGCTTTGCACTCATAGGATATATATCAAAGATGATTGCACACCAGTAAGGCAGCCACAAAGAAGAATCAACCCTACATTAAGAGAAATAGTAAAAGGGGAACTTCAAAAATTATTGGATACAAGATTTATCTACCCCATCTCAGACAGTCAGTGGATGTCCCCATTGGTGATTGTGCCCAAAAATGGAGGGAAGTGGAGAGTTTGTGTTGACTATAGGGAGCTCAAATCTACCACTAAAAAGGATCATTTTCCCCTTCCTTTCATAGACCAAGTATTGGATTCTCTTGTAGGCAAGCAATATTTCTCTTTTCTAGATGGATTCAGTGGCTATAATCAACTACAAATTTTACCTGAGGATCAAGATAAGACCACCTTTACCTATCCATGGGGGACCTATGCCTACTCTGTGCTTCCATTTGGTTTGTGTAATGCACCTACAACTTTTCAAAGGGAAATCATTAGCAAATTTTTAGACATCTCGCATGATTGCATGAAGATTTATATGGATGATTTTACTACCTATGGTGCTGATTTTGTAGAAGCCCTAGAAAATCTAAGGAAGTTCTTACAGAGATGTGAAGATCATAACCTGCCCTTGAATAGTGAGAAGTGTTTCATGATGATGCAAGAAGGAGTAGTCCTTGGGCACTACATCTCTAAAAAGGGAATTCAAGTAGACCCGACCAAGATTGAAGTGATCGCCAATCTGCCTATTCCTGCAAAGAAAAAAGATGTTAGAAGTTTCTTGGGTCAAGTAGGGTACTATACGCGTTTCATCAAAGATTTAAGAAAAATGGCAGCACCACTATATAATCTTCTCACTAAAGATGTTGAATTCCAATGGACAGAGGATTGTGACAAGGCATTCTCTGATCTAAAAGTAGCTTTAACCCATGCACCTATACTCAAGGGTCTTAATTGGGAGCTTCCTTTTCACATTCATACATATGCATCAGACTATGCTGTAGGAGCTGTATTGGGATAGAAAGAAGGAACAATTGTGAATGCTATTTATTTTGTCAGCAAAAACTTACAAGGAGCTGAATTCAATTACACAGTGACAGAAAAAGAAATGTTGGCAGTCATCTATGCCCTTAACAAATTTAGGCACTACATAACAGGGTATTATATTTTTATTCATACAGATCATGCAACAATAAGATACCTCATGAATAAGCCCCTCATTTTAGGCAGGCTGGCAAGATGGTTGTTGTTGATGCAGGAGTTTGACATTACCATTGTTGATAAACCAAGAAAAGAAAATGTTGTAGCAGATTTTCTTTCTAGACTGACTACATCAGAAGGTAATCAAGTCATTGATGACTCTTTCCCTGATGAACATTTGTTTTATATCAATGTGCATACACCTTGGTATGCTGACATAGCCAATTACCTAGTTACAGGGAGAGTTTCTCCTCATTTCTCTCCAAAAGAGAGAAGGGTACTCATTGAGAAAACCTATCCTTTTTCATGGATTGCAGGTTGTTTGTTCTACACTGGACCAAACCATGTCATGAGGAGATGTGTAAGGGAAGATGAGACATATGATATATTGTATGCATGTCACAATGAACCCTGTGGAGGGAACTTTTCAGCCAAGAGGATAGCAATTAAGATTCTCAACACAAGATACTACTGGCCTACACTTCATAAGGATGCAGCAGGTATACCAAGAAGTGTGATAGATGCCAGAGGATGGGTCAGCCAACAAAGTCTAATGAGATGCCTCTTTATCCCTAGGTAGTAATCACTCCATTTGATAAATGGGGCATGGATTTTGTAGGACCCATTGATCCTCCATCAAATGGTAAATCCTACATCCTAGTTTGCACTGACTATGTGACCAAGTGGGTTGAAGTTAAAGCAATGAAGCATACAAGAGATAATAAGGTTGCAAAATTTCTTTATGAAGAAATTTTCACTCGTTATGGGGTTCCAAGGGAGATAGTGACTAATCAAGGGGCTCAATTTACATCAACCCTTGTCACAACACTAGTTAATGAATATAATGTGAGGCACATGAAGTCTACTCCTTATCACCTCAGGCCAATGGGAAATTTGAGGTGATCAATAGGGAAATTGAAGCAATTTTGACAAAAAAAAGTGTCTCTTCATAGGAGAGACTCAGAAAATAGGCTGCCAGAAGTTGTTTGGGCCTATAGGACAACCTAGAAAACAGCCATAGGTCTCACTTTTTTTGAATTACTATATGGTAAGACAACTATAATGCCCATTGAATTTGAGCATAAGACTCTTAGGAATGCACTAGACTTAGGAATGGATATCTCTGAGGCACAAAAGGATAGAATCATATGGCTAAATAAATTGGATGAGATGAGAAACACAACCTTGCCTCACACTGATGTAGTACAGAATCAAAGGATCAAATGGCATGATAAGTACATAAAGGACAAGAAGTTTTAGCCTGGTGACTAGGCACTTCTTTATGACTACAAGTATCAAGACAATGCAGGTAAATTGCAAACTAGATGGTTGGGACCGTACGAGGATTGCAGAAGTCTTTCCGAATGGAGTTGTACAACTCACTACCATTGACCCTATCATATTCAAACTTTTGGTCAACGGTCACTGTCTAAGGTTGTATCACAAGCCAACGTCTAAGGAAGAATTCATGCAACAATTTAACCAGCACCCAACCCCCAAACTTCCTGCAGCCGAAGGAAGCAAACCTAGTTTCCCTCCTTCTGACTAATCCAAGTACACATGCAACCACTTCATAATAAAGACTTCCAATTTTGTGGGAGTCCACTTCTTCATTAATTCATCCATCCATCTCCATCTTCTCTCTCTTCCATAACTCCGCCATCACTCCACTTTGTCGTCACTTCATTCCACTTCAACATCAATGCCTTGATTGCTCAGATACCCCAAGATTTCAGGTACGTGCAAAAAAAATTGTTATATCTTTATTATCTTTAGTGCATTTTTGTAATTGTTGTAATTAAATGTAGATATTTCACATAGCATGAATTGTACCTTGCCCTGTCCAATCATAATTATCCACCAACCTGTGCAGACACATGCTGTAAATTAGGTTGGGGGGGGGAAGTGTCAACTCAAGTCCACGTGTCATCCATATCAAAAAATTTAAATTAAGCCAATTTGAATTAATAATTGATGTGATGACTTGTATGTGTGAGATATTACTGAACCACCGCCATTTCTTTTGATAATACTCCTCATTAATGAATCTTTATTGCCTAGTCATAATTTCAAATGTCACCCAACAAAAGTAATTTAGTAAGCTACGTGACATTAGCGTTAGTACGATAGAGAGACAAACTATAGGAAGAAGAAGTTGGGGTTTTCAGAAAATAATTGTAGGAAAAGGAAATTTAGCAGAGTGCTTGTTGATTATGAGTAGTTGAACAATGGGAGGTTAGCTAATTCAGAGTGAACAAACGGTTCATAAAATGGTAATGTAGGATGCACCTTATTTGGCAGAGTTTAGAAATTGTGGATGGTTGGACTATTTCTTGAAGCTCGACAGCTACAATGAAGAAATTGCACAAGAATTTGCACAAACATTCTTTGAGGGGAAGGTAGTAGTAAAAGGGTTGGAGGTGATTGTTACTAAGGAAAGAATTATGGAGGTAACGGGCTTACCTACTAGTGGCGAGCCATACCCTACTACAAAAGATGCAAGGTTTGCCAGAGCTGAATTTACTAAACCCAATGATCCCCCATTGGTTGTGGATAAATAGGGTACAAAAAGAGCTTCTCTTCTAGAGCAATGGAGACAACTAGTTGTCCACATTGTTAAGTACATCACTTGTGAGGGCTGCCAGTCATGCCTCCATTCTGTACACTTCAAGCTTCTGAACCATATGAGGCATGGACGAAGAATGAACATGCCCAATGTGCTATATCATCGCCTTGCCATCATGGTGGCTGAAACACAGAAAGGTAGGGATAATTTTGTCTCTCACCATTGTTTAATCAAATTATTGGTTGAAAAATATTTGCATGAAGTAACTGATATGACATGGGAGGAGTTTTTAAACATTGTTCAATCTAGACCAAAACATGTTAGAGGTCAGCCTCAACCCCGTAGGGTTAGTAGGGAAGTGAGGGCTACTGAAGTTACTCCTGGAGCATCAACCTATGGTGCAAACCCTAGTTCAAACCCTCCTACAGCTGAGCAAGCCATTGAAATTGATTCTTTTGAGTCAAAATATTTAGGAGAGGAAAGTTCATCCTCAGATTCTGTTGATAATGCCCCTGCCAAAACCACAATTCGGACTAGGGCTACCCTTAGAAGAGAAGAGGCACAAATGAGAGAAGAAGAAATGAGAAAGGGAAAAGCTAAGAAGCAAGTGGCAGAAAAATCAACACCAGGCCCTAGAAAATGAAAGGTTGATAACATTGTTCCTCCTGCAACCAAAGGAAAAGACAAAAATCCTCCTAAGAAATCAAAACTAGTTTGGCCAACCATTGGTGCACCTCCAAAGAGAAGCCCTAGGCTTAGAAAAACATTTAGGGAGGAGATGGAAGCCCCAATGGGGCAGGTGAATGTTGAGGAAAAAGATATTTTTGAGGAATAGGAAAATATCAAATTGGATGAGCTTGCTACCATTGCAGAACAAGTTGGGAATCAGGAACAAAATAGAAGTCTAGAACCCCTACAGCAAGAACAAGATGAGATTTTGGAGTTTTTGCAGCCAGAGTAGGATGAACAACTTGAATCTTTGCAACTGGTGTTATATGAACAACAAGAATCGGTGCCGGGGAAGATCTTGGTAGGAATACATAAACCCCCTACCTTTTCATGGAATGAAATAGCTCTGAAGTTGTAGAGTGAGATGCAAAGAAAGGAAGAATAATGGAAAAAGGAAAGGCATGGGCTATAGAATGTGATTAAAAAGAAAGATGCAGAGATTGAAGAGAAGAATGTAGAAACTGTTGACTTGAAGGAAAGGGTAGATAATTTGGTAGACTTAATACCAAAAATGCTAGCATGTAGAACTCCTCCTAGAGTGTATTCCCTGCATTTGAAGGAGCGAAATATTTCCTTCAAGATATCAAGGATAATTTCAGGTTTGAGTCCTACTTTTGACACTCCACGTGAATTTTTCCAAGCTTATCAGCTTGCTCCTCCTGATGTTAAAAATTTGTTATGTGAATTATACCTACACAATTATGTTTTGTCTGATGATCATGATTGGAATCCCTTGTATATTGGGGACCTTCATTTAAGGGCATTTATGTCCTAGATTCAAAATGAGATTATTGGGGAGTACCCTTGTTGAGATATTTTCATGACATGGAAAAAAATTCTTTTCCATCCCACTACAAAGCTAAGATTGCCCGTTAGAGAAGAAACCTATTAAGGTAGCTAAACCACAATAAAATTAGTAATGGGATATTTAGCACAAAGTGGAACAGTTTTCCAAAAGAGTCAAATTGTAGCATACAGGGTTATAGATTGGTAGAAGAAAGCATAGTGTTGGCTTCCAACCTACATTACTGGAGTTCTACCACATAGTTGGGAAACAAACTAGAGAGCAAACAAGGATTCTTCATAGATACTGATGTGGGATAGCTGACAGAAGCTGATTTCAGGGCATTACCTAGGCAAAAATTTAGTACTTTTTGTTGGAGGACCAACAAAACGTTAGGTTGGGGGGACTCTGGATTACATATATGTTGTTTCTTCATTGGTTGTTGATATTTTCCTTGGCTACTTTGTGACTTCTCTTTTCAATGACATTTTCCATTACCTTACTAGTGGTTGAATAATGTTACTGAAGTAATTATAGAATACATTTGAATGTGATGCTAAGCTATTTTGCAGGTTTCCACTAAAATGTTGATTTCCAAAGCTTGCTACTTGGGAGAAATTTTTTCTAGTTGGTCGATTACCGAGAAGTCATGAAGTTGATCATTAAGAAGTCAAAGTGGGAAAACTCTCATGGAAGGAAATTGACAATTCAAACGAAAGAATGTAACCACCTTTTTAATGGTCATATTTTTTGTTGATAAAATCTCAAAGAGTGTGTTTGCTAGATTCCTATTAAGCAAGTCTACTTTGACCAATTTAGCACATGCATAACTTCCTCCATCTTTTTCTATGCTTTCAATAAGTGACATCCTCCTATTTTGACGAAGTCGACTACCTAGGTAGTTAGGGATAGTCAGTAGTTTTCTCCCTATAAATAATGGTCAAATTTTCCTTTTGAGGAGGTTGGACATTCTGAGTTTTTACTCACATTTTTCCACTTTTACAGTTCTATGGCTGAGATGTACTTATGCTTTCAAGAAATAATATGATATTTTGAGTTGCTGCATTTGAGTTAGTATAAGGGAGACTCACCCAAGGGGGGCCACTTGGTGTGAATTCCATCTATTAGTCTAGAAGTCATTTTTTGTTTAGTAGTTAGTTTCAATTTCAGCAACTGTCTGTTCCTGCAGCCACTAAAATTCCATTATGTGTCTGTTCTTAAAGCCAAGGAAAACAAAGTAGTTTCTTGTCTGTTTGTTGAGATTGTCATTTATATCTTTCATTTTCAGTCTAGTTGATTAATGCTTAGTGTAGATGTTGATTTATGCTCAGTATTTTAGTTGATTTCTTTCCAACACTTCATTTCCAACATTGTTTCTTTCCTAGTTTATGGATGATTGCAATGAAGTCCTAGTGCACATACAGTGCTAACCCATTTCAAGTTTACGTCCCTGGGTTGACAAATGAAATGCACCTTCATGATGAGTAAGATAGCTACTTAGTGTAGATTTTCAATCTCTAAGTCACAACCCTAAAGGCTTAGTTATTAAACCATTGTAGGAGGCTAACAAAGGGGTCCAATGTGACATATCTGAATTAACCACCATTGGGGAATAACTTAAACTTGTGTAGCCAGGTGGAGAAATAACCTTGTACCTATAACCATTCAACTCACATCAAGGGTACTTGCTCAATATATATAGCTGAAACACACCATAATCACCCAACGAGCCAACGGGGTCCAATAGCATAAAGCATAGATAACATCTATACATTTTTCATATAAATCATTTCTCAAATATCAATAATCAGGATCACATTTAACCACAACACAAATAATGTATAACACTAAACTGAAGCAAACTGACATATCCAAGAATATAAATATACAAAATGCCAACAACTGACATGTTGAGGAATACCATCTCAAACATGTGGTGGTTCATACACACCAGTTAGAGTCATAAAATAATCATCGCAGAATACACAAGGAAACGGTGAAGCTAAAACACTGATCTCACATTAACAATATGCAAATAGGAGTGGCACTACACCTTCTTATGTTGCATGTTTACTACCTTGGGTTTTCGCATGTTCATTGCTATACACCAATGCTACATGATTTTGTGATGACACATGATTTATGATATCCTTGTGACCCTTATCATCCTTGAGTGTTATATTGTTTATACACTATGCTTACCTTTATCACAAGCCCTAATCCTTCCCATACTTATAAATTATGATTATCACATGAAATTTATTTGTACTTTTGGCCCATATTTACCTTATCATTTTATTATACTGAGGGAAAATATAGATTAGTTTTGATCTTTCTTGTTCTCACATCATTGTATGAGCCTTATCTTACTATCCTTCCAATTTTGGGAAATCATATTTACAAGTTCTTTCACAATCATATCTTACTCATTTTTCTTTCATTGCATTATCATGCTTCTAAATTTATCTTATTACATTGAGGAAATCATGAATTCTCAACACTATTGATTGATTGTGCATGACTTAGCATGTTCCTAAGACCTATCTTAATACATCAAGGAAAAAATGGCTTATCCATATCATACATTACTCACATTCCTTATCAGCCTTCCCCATCTTATTGTCTACTCACATGCCTTATCATGCTATTAAGATCCAAATTGGGGACACCATGCCTTCCCTATCTTATACACACACACACACACATACATACAAGATGCTTATCTTTCCTTTAGGTCCATCTTTAGTTTTTCACTATTTTTTGTGGGAAAGATTATACACCTTGACCATTATCTCTAATTTATCTACTTTACATCCTTGTCATTTGATATTCTACCATTTTACTTATCACATGAGGTTATCTATCATATTTATTCCATGACTTTACATGATCTATTTACTTATATTCTTACATCTCCTTATATTACATTCTTTTCATATACTATTTTTTCCTCTCCTTCAATTCCTTGCACACTTTGTACACAAGCAATTAAAGAGGCATATATATTGTTACTAACATTCATATTTTGATATTTCAAAGTAGTGACTCATGCTACATAGATACAAATTACCAATATTCATGGCTAGTGATTGCATTTGCATGGTTTTAATATAGAAGATTGCATATCCTTGTAATTTCATGCTATGTTTTGTGCTCACTTTGACATCCATTCCCTTAGTGTGCTTTTAGGTTCGTTTTAGGCCTTATCTTTTTTTCTTCCCATGGTGCCAAAGTCTTACCTCTCATGGTCCTTTTTGGTCAACCTAATGTTACAACTATTTTAATATTATATTTTTCTTGTATTTGATCCTTTTCGAAGTTTAAATTATTTAAACATTAGTGTGATGCATAGACATTTACTTGATGCACTAATGTCTTGTGATAATTTATCATTCAACAAGCATTTCCAAGAATTTCTCCACCTAATATCTATCCAATTCAATGGTAATCACTCAAAAAGAATCTAAATGGCTCTCCAACCCCCTTATCTCCCTCATATTCCTCATTTTTAATATGATCTTTCATTCACACACTTAATCTCTCACATCCTCATTCATTTTACCAACACTTTATATAGCTTCCTACAACTTTTCTTGAGCATTGGCCCCTCCTTGTGAGCACATCAACACTATTACAATATTCTTATTGAAGGTTATGTGGTATTCAACAACTCTTGTCCCATTGAATTCATTAATATTCAAGAGGTGATAATGTTCTTGTTTTCTATTCTATTTCCTTCTCCACTTTCTCATTATTATTATATCATAATTTTTGTAGTGCTCTTCGTACCTTGGGTTACTCACATCCTTGCAATCACTCTCATTCTAGTTTACATTTTTTTATCACTACTCTTTCAATTCCTACATGCACATAGGATAGGAAGAAACACTTTATTTATCAATATCTTTATCAATTGTTGTTCGTGGAGGTTGAAACACCAACATAGGGGCTTGATTATTCTTGACAGGCTCCCAAATAACCCCAAACATTTTCTATTTATTTTGCAATTTTTGTTGTTGAGCATATCCAAAACCATAATAGTTTGATGCTATCTTCCTTTTCCAATGATTTTATTATTTTTATTTGAATAGATTATTCAAATATTATTATTTTGATTTATGCTATCAATTGGTGATCTACTTGGTCATTATGGATTTTTTTTTAATATAGACTAGGCATAATTCCCAAGGGAAACAAGAAAATCTAGTAGCTCCTACTATACAAAGTATAGTGCAGAGAACAAATTTTTATGCTATGTACTAGCATCTATCACATAGGACTTCATTTTTTATGTCTAGGTTCCTCTCCACCATACATTTATATTTTTTTCTCTCGGTTTGATAAATCTGTAAATCAATATTTTAATATTTTCAATATGCTTTAACTTGTTAGAAAATAGTTATTTCTCAAGGGTAAAACACATTAGGATAAGCTATAATAATCTCATATTTTTGTTAGATTAATAGTATATTAGATTCTTCCTTAAAAGGAACTAGTTGACCCTAATGTAGTGTACAGTGAGATTGTTCGACAAAGAGGACTAGTTTCTCTTTGTTGGATATAATTTCATAAAATAGAATGACCATGTGTGAAGTGTCTTACCACATTGTTGCTACCACACTCAGAAAAGTATTACCATATTACTTTTCATACATCAAAAATTTCCTAACCCTTCTCCTTTTCCTACTTTAACATTTTCTTAGATAGTTAAAGAAAAATTTATGTTTTCAAGCCTATTTCTCTTGTGTCATAGATACTAATCATTACATAGTTTTCTCTATTTTATAAGTTCCTATGGAACATTTTGACCAAAACGAGGAGCACATGAAGATTTTGAGATGGGTGTGTTACTTTACATGGAGCGCATATTATTTTATGTTTGAATTTTTAATTTCATGCATGGTAACAATGTTTGTATGATTTGAAATAGATGCTCATTTTAGAATTCACATTCATCTCAAAATGGGAGAAAAATATAATAGTAAAATTTATATGTACTTATGCAAATTCCTAGTTAGTTTTTGACCCATTTGAGAAAAATATCTTAATAAAATTACATGAAAAAAGTGGTATATTCTTATGCTAGGTTTGGCTACTTCCTTGATCCTTATCTATATATTCAAACTTATCCTAGGTCTATTTGTAATTATTTCTACGCATTCACCTTATTATTAGCCCAAACTTCCACACATCTATCCCTTATCTTGGGATATACATTTTAATATCTTGCTTCAATCAAGTGGGGCTCAAGATCGAACCCAAATGCAATTTTTTTTGCAAATTTCAAACTGTTGGCTCCCACCCTTTTCCACTAGTTGTTGGGAATCAACTTGGTACATGTTTTTTCAACTATTCATTATGTGTCTTTTTTTTTAAATAAAAAGGGGTAAAAAATTTATTGAAACTCAAAAAGGAACATTACAATGAAAGTAGGACTGAAGTCCCAAGAAACAACAAAAGCAGAAGAACATAACACAACCAAAGTTAGCCAACTCCTAAACCATCCCTATCCTCAGCAATAACTCCATCCAAATCATGGCGAAGCTCCAGAGGAATAAGCTCCCACTCCTCAATTCTCCAACCACCGACACGCTCAGAGGCCCATTTTGCCAAGAAATCAAGAACCCTATTCCACTCCCGTGGAATATGAACAAAAGTCACCATTTCCATCAGCAAACTAACCTGCAAAATCCATTGCACAATCAAAGCCAACTGCCAACTGACCCCCACCACTTTTCGCTCAATGAGAAAATTGATCAAGACCTAGGAATCAGATTCACAGATAATCCTTTTCCACCCCAAAGCATGAGCCCTCTCAAAGGCGTAGAGGATTGCCAAGCCTTCCACAATGTTGATAGTCTTCAACCCCTCATGGATTGAGAAAAGGAAAACCACTGAACCTAAAGAGTCCCTGCCAATCCCCCCAATACTAGCAGGTCCTAGATTTCCCCTAGAAGAACCATCAGTATTGATCTTCAAAACTCCATCAGGAGGGGGCTACGAACAACCAATCCTATGAATTTTTTGCTTCGCCGTCCGCCCTCTCCTGACACAAGAAGAAGTCACAGACAACCCCTGAATCCCCAATCTCTCCACCACCTCAGCATCCCTTTTCTCTAATGGAAAGCTCACAAAACACTTAGCCTCCATCGTTTCTTGAATCATGCTCAAAATTCACTACCAAACTTGTTGCACAAACTGCTTCTCACCCCAAAAAATATGCCTATTATGTTCCAACCAAATCTGCCACATCATAAAGATAGGCCCCACAAACCACACTTCCTGTAAGAAAGAAGTCATAGAGGGAGGCCTACCCACACTATTCCAAAAATCAATCAAGGAGGAAGCATGAACACAGGGGCTCTGCCAAACGCCCCACCAAAAGTGCCAAATCTGGATAGCAAAAGGACAGCGGAAAAACAAGTGAGAAGACTCCTCCTTGGTAGCCCCACATAAAACACAGACAGAAGGGCAATGGAAACCCCTCTTCTGGATATTGTTCCAAGTCAAACACTTATTCCAGGTCAACATCCAGACAAAGCAATTACACTTGGGCCAAGAGAACTTGTTCCAGACCTTCTTCCACCATTGAACTTCCTCCCCATTCATCCTATGGGACAAAAACACCTTATATCCAGAGGCCACAGTATAGACACCCAAGGGATTAGGAGACCAAGCAAGCACATCTTCCCCCCAGAGAGAACTACATCGACGACTGGAAATAACACTTTGCAACACAACACATTCCTCTTGAAGACCAACATCCGGCCAAACATCAAGAGACTTCCATCTAGCCACCTCAATCTGCCTGCAAAAAGAGGAGGATTTAGAGTCACTCACCCGTGACCAACCAGCCTCAATAAACCTCTGGAAAAGATTCAATAAATTAGGGTACTGAGAGATGAGAGGAGGAAAGCCATCCCAAGAATCAGACTAGAACTGAACCTCGGTCCCCTGCTTACAAATCCAAAATAAACCATCTTTAATAAGAGTAGCCCCCTTTTTGAGAGTCCCCCAGATCACCGAACCCTTCCCGACAAGGGGATAACGAGGAATATCTTTCTGAGGGATTCCCAAAAAGTACTTTTGAGACATAACTCTAGCCTAGATCTTATCCTACTCAGTGCACCACCGCCAATATAGCTTCGCAGCCAGCGCCACCCCAGTCAAAGCCAACTGCCGCAATCCAAGACCCCCATACTGCTTCGGGCTACAAACAACTTCCCATCTAACCAGACTCCATTTAGAAGAAATAAAACAACCGCCCCATAAAAATTGTCTAACCATAGAGTCAAAATCCTTAACAAAGCTCATAGGGGCAACCTGGAGCATGCATCTATAAATGGGCAAAGCTTGCACCACAGACTGGATTAACTGAACACGCCCAGCAAAAGATAACCACCAATGAGTCTAGTGGTTAACTTTAACCCGAAATTTATCCAAAATATTCTTCCAGGACTCCTTAGGCAATCGCCCATCTGAGATGGGGATACCAAGATAAGTCAAAGGAAGATTCCCAATCTGAAATCTCAAGGTCTGAGCAATCCATTGTTGAATGGGGCTCGGAGTATTAAAAAAGAAGATGGAAGATTTATCTTCATTAATTAGTTTCCTCAAGGCCATCAGGTAAATGTCCAACACCCAACGAATATTAGTAACTTCTCCCATTGTAGCCTTTCCCATCAGAGCAGTATCGTCCACAAACTACAGGTGCAACTATGGGGGCAAGTCACCACCCCATCGCCAACCCTGGATTAGACCACCCTCCACATTTCTTCTAATCAATCTCCCCAAACCTTCAGCAAAGAGAAGACACAAATACGGAGAGAGGGGATCCCCTTGACGAAGCCCCCTAGACGCTCCAAATAACTCAGAGTGCTCTCCATTAATGATCACAGAAAAAGAAACTAAAGTAATGCAACTCATAACCCAATGAATCCAATCTTCCCCGAAACCAAAAACACTGAGAATCTTTCGAAGGAAAGACCATCTGACCCTGTCATAAGCCTTAGCCATATCCAACTTAATGAACATCCCCTTTTCTTTGGAGTTGGCCATATAAAGAATGGCCTCGGTTGCAATAACAATCCCATCCAAAATTTTCCTTCCCGCCACAAAACCACTCTGCTCCTCAGAAATCAGCTCCTTAAGCCCCTTTTTTAACCTGTCAGCAATTAACTTAGAGATAACTTTATAAATGACGTTGCAGAGAGAAATGGGCAGAATTGACTTAACCTATCAGCCCCATCACACTTGGGAATGAGGGCTAGAAAGGTAGAATTTAACGCTCTGAGCATCTGCTTGTTCCACTGAGATTCCTAAACAACTGCCAAAAGGTCCAACTTGATGATATCCCAGAATTCATGGAAAAACTCGACCGGGAATCCATTCGGGCCAGGAGCTTTTCCTTTCTTCATCTGGAAAACAGTCCCCTCAAGCTCCTCCAGTGTGATATTACTCATAAGAAGCTCATTCATCTCTCTAGAAACCAGAGGGGGAAAACAAGAAAGAACCTGGGCTTCTTCTAGAGACCCCCCCTGCGAATCCTCCCAAAAAAGAGAGGAAAAATAATGCACTACCTCACCTAATATTTTAGGAAAGGAGGAGAGCTGCTCACCCCTGTCATTCACCAGAGCCGAAATAGAATTGCCTTGCCTCTTGGATTTCACTGAATTGAAGAAAAAAGTAGTGTTTTTATCCCCCTCTTGAAGCCACTCTATCCGAGCCTTTTGTTTCCAATACATTTCCTCCCGCATCTCGCACTCCTCTAGAGCTTTCAAAGCCTGAGCCTCTTCTTGAAGCAAATCCTTAGTCATCCTACCCTCCCGTATCAGTCTCGTGATACCATCCAATTCAGCATGAGTAGCCACCTTAGCATGGAAGATGTTCCCAAAGCAATGAAGATTCCATCGCTTGAGCTGATATTTCACATATTGAAGAAGTTTAGCAAAGGTGTACATTGTTGTACCGAAAGCAGGTCTACCCCTTCTCCACCAGTCAGCTACATAATCATACAAAGATTGGTCCCGCAACCACATGAGCTGAAATCTAAAAGAAGGAGAACGAGGCACACAACGTGACTCAATAGCCAGCTTGATAGGCCAATGGTCGGATTCTCTCCAGTCCAAAATTTCAAAACAAGAAGACCACTAACTACCAATCCAATAGCAAGAAACCAAGAAGTGATCCAATCTCTCAGCAATACAATTATCCCCAATCCTGCGATTGTTCCAAGTAAACTTACCATTACTGGGCTTCATATCCACTAAATTCAAAGCATCAATATTATCACACAGGAGCCTCGCCGAGGGCTCTAGCCTCGTAGTACCACCATGCTTTTCAGCCAATTCAGTGATAGCATTAAAATCTCCAGCAAGAATCCAAGGATGGAAAGGAGCCAAACTGCGGACAAACCAAATATGGGACCACAGAGACTGCTTACCCCTAAGATCAATAGGAGCATAGCTATTAGAAAGGAGCAGAATCTCCCCCGTCTCAAAGCTAGAAGCAATCATAGACATAGTAGATTTAGAGGATACCCACCAAAGAGGATAGAGTTTTTGTGGGTTCCATAAACAAGCTATGCCCCCAGAAGACCCATGAGCACCAATGCACTGACACTTCCCATTCCTCCACAACTGAGGAGCCAAACTAAACATACTATCCACTGAAAGCTTGGTCTCCTACAAAAAAAGTATATCAAGACCATGTTTCCTAACCAAATCATGAACAAATTTTTGTCGAGGGTCGCTGTTCAAGCCCTTTACATTCCATGATAGAACAATCATTTCGAGGGGTTCAAAAAATGAGAATCCAGAGTCTTTACCGACCCTGACTCCACCAAAGTCTCTCCTATTAGCTTGATCTTTTCTAGATCCTTCTTTCTACCAAGTTTGGCATATTTCTCCGCCCCACCCTTCTTAAGATCTCTTTGTAAAACACCCAAATGAGGAGAAGGCTTGTTGCCCTTAGCCACAATCAGATTTACCTTTTGACCAGGAGAGGAAGAATCCCCACCACCTTTCGATGCCTCGGCTGAAAGAGTCGGAACCTCCGAGACCACAAACTGTAGATCTGTATCCATCTACAAATTATCTCCACCTAAAGGAACCAATGAAACATTAGAGATATTGTCCACCGGAGCTGAACCCTCAACCTCCTGAACCAAACTCAACAACCCCGGGTTCACTTCCTGCTGGCTGAGATCATCCAATACCTCAAACCTATTAAAAGTATCATCATCCTATCTTTCCTTAAAGGTCCTCTTTTGACCCCGGTTCCTGTTACAAGCCTTAACCTGAACAAAACCATCCGCACCAACCACATCACCAGAGGCAAGGCCCTTCCCCTTATCAACTGCAGGGGGGTTGCGAGGAGGTTGTGCAGGCTGAGACTCCACAGGCTTATATCTTGGACATCTACACTGCAAATGACCATATTCATGACATAGACGACAACGGAAAGGAAGGGTCTCATAATCCAATTGTTGCACCTAAGAGAAGGATCCCGCACACATATCCACAGCATCAGGCAAAGGCTTACTAAGATCAATTTCAACACAAATACGGGCAAAATTCATTACCTTTTTACCCACGGTTTGCAATGAAAACCCAATAGGTTTTCCAAGTAGCAAAGCCACCAGGTGCAAAGCATCCTCCCGAAAACACTCCACCAGAAACCGAGGCAAACGAACCCACACGGGGACATGATTTGGCAGCTCCTCCGAGGGGATAAATCCAACATGCCATGGTTTAATAAACAACCCCACCTGGTTATGGAAATAAGGACCACCTTCAAATACCCTAGTGCGATCAACCATGCAATTGAAGGTTACCATAAAGTAATTATTGGCCAACAATATGATCTCCATTTCTCCCTCTGGCGCCCAAGTGCTCTGGGCCCAAGATTCCAAAAACTGAAGTGAAACCCTCATCCCCAGAAATTTGCAAAATAATGAGTGGTTCGTATAATATTCAACATCTTCAGCAATCATCTCAGGTGGGAACACCAATTTAGGTCTCTCCTGGCAATGCTCAAGACATCCATTAATCTTCTTGAGCCTCACACCATTAGACGTCCTGCACCAACAAACCCTGAATCTGGAGTAAATAAATTATTATCGAAAGTCTTCATTCCTTGAGTTAGAGCCTTCGAGCCAATCGCTGCGCGAAAGTCCAAGTCAGGAGACACCCCAGATGTCTCGCCCTTCAAAAAATTCATCCAACCCTAGACGGGTATGCAAAAAAATCCAGACGGTATTGGACGGGGGAAACCCACACCACTTCCCCGGACTACGCCCGACACAACCACCCACCACACGATCCCACCCACACCCGCACCAGGAAAGGAGAGTGAACACCACACAGAGAGAAAACAACATCGAGCTTTCACCACCCTACGCACCCAATAGCCTCACCCTGCTACTTCTAGAACCAAGCATGCACGGGCATGCACCACCGCAGAGGCCTTACAGATAGACCCACACCACAGGGCAGCAAGAAGACCCCCGAGCACACAAGGAATTGCATATCCAAGCAAACACTGGTCGCGCACCACAGGAAACAAATCAGACAAATTTAAAAAAGGTACCACCCCCCCGAAAGCATCAACTATTCATTATGTCTTGATATTTAAAGACATTCATTTATAAATTTAAACACATGAGAGGATCATTCAAGGAATAATGCATATCATTCACATTACAAGGATCATTCGTCTTAAGAACACTAAAATAAATGCATCTATATTGACATATGTTTATAGGCCATTGCATGCTTAGTAAGTTGTCTTCAATCATTAGAACAAGGTTGTAAAATCAATCTATCAAGGGGATTGATTGAGGAGAACTTGAATCTTACAGTCCAACAACTTTCCTAAAATATTTTAAAATATTGTTGAATCCTTATACATCATCATACAACAAATATTTTAGTGAACCAAGTCATAGAAGTTTGCAAACTACCATATGAGGATCATTCCTTAGAGGTCATTTCCTCATTGCTTGAAATTGAACCCAACCCACTTGGGATTAACCTACAAAAGATTCTAAGTGCATTACAATTCTAAGAGAACAAGCACATCTAAAACATTGATTTCTTGACATTCATAAATTAATTCAACATTGTATCCACATATCTCTACATAATTATTCAAAAAGAAAAATACATTAAAACTTTTTACATTTAATTTACCAAATTCCAACTCCAAAATTACTCTAATCTCAATTAAAAATTTAATAGTTACACTAATTTAATTAACAAATATTTTTACTCTTACAATTTAAAATAATATAACATAAAATATGAATAAACATAATCTCTTCTTTTGAAGATATATGGAAGAATAATAACTTTCAAACCAAATACTTTTATTCAATATTTTGTATGATTAAAAAAAAAAAAATTATTAAAATACATAAAACAAAAGAGATATGCATGGACCTAAACGTGCCCTTTTTAAAAACCCAACCCTAGACGTCGCCTCACTACCCATAATATTTTGGAGTATATAAGAATAAAGTGATTTTTTATTTTAAAATAAATAGATATTTCCAAGGGGAGATGGGCTTGTGGCCCAAATTCTTTTGATGTGGTCCACTTTGTATAATAGAATAATTGTCATTGACTCTCGATGTAACACTTAGATTTTTAATGGTACTACAAGTGCTCCCCATTACGAAATGTTGATTGAAGTGAAAGCTTTTATTCCACTCCATTGGAGGTTAACACTATGTACCATAAATGAAGAATGCTTGTACAAAACCTCACATGCAGACAATGGATGGGTTGCATCATATCTTTTAATAATTGTAAGGAAATACCTGTAGGGAATAAATTATATGTTGAGAAGTGTATGTGTAAATTGAAACTGTTTTGTCGTATTGAGAATAATATATATTTTTTAAAAAGTGAGACCATCGATGATGTACTATTCAGATATGCGATATGTCTGATAGTGAACAGGGAGTGAAATAATTTGTTTAATATTTTGTCTTGAAATCTCAATAAAACAAAAAAAAATCAACTAAATATCTTAAATTAATAATTAAATAATAACAAAACTTTATAATTGAGAGTTTGAATTGGAATTTCTTTGAAAACTTAATTTAGATTTCAATTGGTCAACCTCATGAAATGGGTTAGGAAGTACTCCTCTACCAAATATTTTGGCTTGCATAACTATGATTTTTTTTTTGAACTAAATTAGTCACGCACCCTATAGGATATGGATTCATTTAGAGGACCCATTGTTTTGCTAGAGATTCCCATAGTCTCCAACAAAGAAGTGGCATAAGATCCTCTTGCCCCTTTGTAGCACACATATAAAGAAGTTGTCTACTCAAATAAGTCCCCAAACTATTGCTGCCCACTCACCTCAAAAATCAACTATCTATCATTTTATATTTTGTTACTGGCATTGCTCTTGTGATGCCCTATGGCAAGAAAGACTTCCAACACTCTATGTCTAGCTAATTATAAAAGATGAAGACCACTTCCTACATACTCATGCTAAAGAACATGATTCATAATTGTTAGATTATTTTGAATATGAAGATGAATTAGTTGCCTAACCTAAAATCACTACTATATACTATACGAAGTGTAAGCTCACTTAGCCAAATTATAGAGATATAGTCAAGTGAAGAGGAAAGAAAATCAAAGCAAAAAAAATATGCTTAGAAAGTTGTAACTTTGTAGATGAAGGAGCACAATAGACTATGGATTCCCTCTTTATAAGAAGAAAGAAAAAGAAAACTTCAAAATAATATTGAGGTTTAACAACTTTGCACGAGCTATTATGTGTTCTTCAAGTTTGATGACCTTTTTAGATATATTGATAGATTTTGTGGGTAGTCTAAAAGATTTAGTCTCCTCTTTGTTTATTTATATGATAGTTTATATTTGTCTATCATTCCTCTAGGTTAAGGGTTGTGAACTCTCTTTGACTATAATATTATGAGATCTAAAAATCCTATGCTCCCCTTTTGAAGGGTCTAAAAAAATTTATTTACTCATTGTCTTTTATATATTAAGTAGGAGCCATCTCCTCTCTTATCAATAAAAAAGAGTTAGGGATTGGAAACAAATTAAATATACTAAATATACTTTTTGGATGGATTTGAATGGAAGAATATACTATTGAAGATGTTAGTGATTCATCAGTATGCTAAAATTAGGGTCTTGTCTAGACAAAGGCCTCAAATTTTTCATATTAATTTATGCTTCACTCTAGTTTAGACTCATGTCTATAGAACTAATTTGGCATCAAAATTGAATCTAGACTCGTGGAAGTAAACTAAACATAAATTTATGATTTTAGTAGATATGCCTTAGCTTAATGTATCCATGTTTGAAGTAGGGTGGTGTCTAGAGAAACAATTTGGGAACTTGCTAGGCAAGGATGAAGTATCCTTCCTAGACAAACCAATTTAATGGTGATGGACCAAGATTGAAAATAGTAGGTAAGTGTTGGTATAATTATCATAACCCCTTCTTTGACACATTTAAAACTCTTTTGTTAAGTTAGGAAAATAATCAAATTATAAATTATAAGCTTTATCTAACTAATTTAATAAAGTTAAAGAATAATAAACAATAAAATAAATATACAATAATATAAAATAAAGTAAATAATATACTAATAAATTAATTAATTTCATTGAAAATAAAAATAAAAATAATTATTCAAATAAAATTTAATTAAATAATTTAGACACTAGTTAAGTAATTAGTTAAGTGATAAACAAAGTTGTTAAGGGGAGTTAAAGTGAGATAATTGAGTAGCTAAGTGGTTTATAATTTGAGCTAATCAAATTTGTTAGTCTCCATGATTTACTTCATTTGTCTTGTTAATTGAATTTAATTTAGGATTTGCATGGAAAAATAATAGTTTAACTATCTTAATTTAATTTTTAATTAAAGCAAACACTTGAGTTACATGAAATATATTATTCTCTAATTTTATTTTGTAATTTCTCCTCAACCAATTAAGGAGAGAAGGACGGATAAAACTTCTCCTTTGTCTAGTTAATTCCTAATTTGATATCCTAGGGCCTATATTGAATAGTTAAGCGGATAAACTAATTTAAATTATTTTTAAATTAATTATCCTTCACCAGTTAGAGGGCATAATTAGTTGAATTAATTTTTCAATTTAATATTTTTAATTAAAATAATATCATTGGAAAAATAAGAAAAATATGGTTATAAATAAGGGGATGGAAAAAGGAAATGGTTAGAAGGTATTGGGTATGTATCAAAAAAAGGAAACAAAGAACCAAAAAATAAAGAGCAAGGACAATTAAATCTTCAACAAAAACGAAAATTATGTTTTTCAAATTGGTTGTCGTTTGTTTATTTATTTGATTTGATTGAGTGAAAGAAATGAAAATCTAAATTTATTCTTTCCTGATCTTGCTTGAAAACTATAAGAAATCAACTTATAAGATATAGTAGAAAACCATTTTTTTTTTAAAAGACTAGAGAGCCAATTTTTCGTTTGATTTTCTCAAATTTAGAATCAAATTAAACAACAAAAAAATTGAGAGCATTTTTTATTTTTATCAATTTTAGGATCAATTACAACAACTTTATTTATTTATTAAAAATTGGTTAATACGTGTACACACACCAAAAAAAGCCACTATGCATATACCTATATTAAATGACCTAAATATATACACAAATTTATAACCAATATGCATATACCTTTGTTAAATGGCCTATATATTTATCTATCATTACATAATATAAAGATAAATCTTTAAAAACCTTAGGGTTGCAACTCATAACATGATTAGAGACACTTTCCCCATACCCAAGGGCTATAGCTGCCATGATAAACCGTGAACCCCCAAAGGGCACTACGACTTGTACATGGTAGGTTGTAGGTCCATAACTTTAATCACTTTATTTTTTTCATTTGACATAAAAGTTATGTTAATATGTTAATTTTTCAATTAAAAATAAAACATATATATTGTTAGAAATATTAAAAAAGAGGTTTTCAATCAATAATTTTATAATAATTATATATATTTGTGTGTGTATGTATAAATATATGTAATTGTATATCTAGAAATTAGAATGTATATATGTAAGATGAGCTCAAAATAAGAAAATTCTTTCAAATATATGTATAGATAAAATAGTTAGTACATGCTGACAAAAAAATGGAATTAAATAGGTATACACATTTATAAAATACTCATGAAATAATACGTATAAATCAGTTAACTAACTCACATGATAGTCTTAAAATAAGTGTTTATATATACATTATGTTTCAATAAAAACTCATGAAATTGGTTTTTAGAAGATCATGGTACCCAACTACACATTTAATTGTACGAAAGATTATACAAAATTTACAACTTAGGAATATCCTTACTATTCAATTTAGTTCCTCCCATAACTTTATGGATTCCATGAATATTTTTATAATATTATTACTTCTAAGTTTAAAGGTTATAGGAAATTTAGAAATTAGTTATTTTATATCCCATGTAACCCTTAAATTTTCTTATTGGAGGCACTTTTAGTTTAGATGATTGCATTGACGAATTTTACTTCAATACATAAATGATTTTTAATTATTAGCATTTTTTCAATGCACCCTACTTAATGATATGTATAAAACAATATAAAAATTATGGCTCATAAAATAAATAATTATCAATTACTCTAGCATTAAATATTGTTAAATTATGTTTCAATATTCTCAATGAACAAAATAATAGGATGAAGCCTTGTATTTATTAATCAATAAGATAAGCCAATGACTCATAAATTCTACTAGGGGTTAAGAAACATAGGAGACATTATCAAGCATGTTAGCTAATTTGTAAAACATTCATTTGAATGTAGTTTATGGTTGGTTTTTGAAATGGGAAATAAATTAAAAGGAACTCAATTGCATATTCAAAAATCTACTATCCATATTCTTCTTTTTTTAATTTGTAAATAGTAGCTAGTTTATTTAGTTGTTATCATTATATGAAATTGTTTAGTTTTAATAAAATACAAAATTCAATTTTTATTTAGATTTTGAAATGAAATTGATCAAATATTAATTTACTTGAAAGTCCAATAAAGATGTTTTAGTTGAGACTATAAAACTTTTATACAAATTCAAATAGTTGATAGTTTCAATATTTTGTTTCAAATTATTACAATTAGTTTTTAAGGATAATATTTAAATAGTTGTTTAAGTTCCTTCAGTTCTAACTTATTTTAGACAATCTAAATAAAACTTGAAATAAAATCTAGAAGCATTTGATATCAATGGTGCCTCTAGATCACATTTATGGGTAATATCATCACACTTGAATTGTTGCACTTATATAACCTAATACAACTGTAACAATAATGTCTATAGTATCATCCCTGTAAATTTTTTTTGGGAGAAATAAGGGTTACTATATTGATTAAAATTCAATGAATGAGTAATCTTCTTTAGATCACAAATTAAGAAAGATAATCCAAATGTACTAAAATGATATTATATTAATCTATGAAAACCATCATGTGGTTCCTTAAGGGACGTAGAAATATATTCATTTTTTCTAAAGGAATAGAATTCTAATATTTTAAATTTCAAAGGGGAAAAATAAATCATCATCTTATAAACCATGAAGAATAGAACCATCATTCAAGGAGTGTTATTATTTTATTGATTGGGACTAGGTATTAGATGAAATTAGTAAACAAGCATTGGTTATGGTGATCAAATAATTTTGAATTTAAACACTTCCTTTCATGGGTAGTAGTCATAGAGGAACTATTTATGGAAAATGGCCCTAGAAAGGGCTACATACCATAAAAACAATTCATATCAAACATAGTTTAGAAAATAGAACTACATATATAACACTTTGATCCCATTTGGAAGTGGTGTATGTAGGTAGTCTAGTGAAAAAATGAGGTTCCTAGTATGTAGGCATTGGAAATAATTCAAGAAAGATTATACCAAGTTAAAATTAATATTGGGTAAATTGTTCAAGAGAATAATTCAATTACAACTAAGGGTGAAATCCCAAAGATAAATTTCAAGATAAAATGTATTTATTGTATACTCGGAAGAATCTCAGATGGACTGCTTGATTCCCCAAGGCTTTAGGCCAAATTCCAAGGTAGGATTATGAATACATTTTAAAATTATATTCCTAAAAGATAGAGACCTTGATGCACACCCAATAGGGGAGTGTAGCCTTCAATGGGTGACTTAGGACCTAGATGGTCCTAATGAGTATAAGACTTCGGCTAGACCATATACCTATCCTTTATGTATAGATTTATATCTAAGATGGATGGAAGAACACTTGTCTCGTATATAAAGATGCTTAAATCATATGGTTGAATTTTTGTATCAAATTGGAAAAATCCATATCCCATATAGATAGAAGTATCTAAGTATACAAATGAATAAACAGTTAACAACTTGAGTAAGAAAAACAAGCAAACAAAAAAATAGTGTTATTTTTGGGTATTATAGTTAGTTATTACAATAATAATATATTTCACCTAGGATAGTTTATATCCCAAGTATAATATTACACCTATTTATTGAGATTACTTAGGATAATAGGATATTTTTTCCCTCACGTAGGTAGCTAATAAAGAACATGTCACCCTTGATTTGATGTCATCAACTGCCACTACTACCTCATCAATTCTTGTTTTATGGAAAGTAGATATCACCTTTGTCTAGTCAAAGACCACTTATATCTCACTTAGTTGAGTTAACTAATCTCTTAGTTGGGAGTCAAATCATGACCTCTTTGAAATGTGTCATTTTGATTCAATCATCCAAGAGACATATATATTTGCATATTACTCTATGTATCATGTCTCATGCATACTCAATATAAAATAACAATATTCATATTTCTATTATTGTGACTAACCCATAAACATTAGGTTCCATGTTTATTTTGTTCATTAAAAAATTGATGCAGGAGCATCCAGTGGTGTAAGGGCAATCTTGCATCACCCAAAAATAGTTAAATTTCAAGTTTCTTGGTTTTTAGATGTTTTTACATTTTTGGATACCCTTTTCGTCATAATGAAATTCCCAATTTATGATTTTTAGTTTTGGTTCCTAAGTTGAAAGTTATTGCAGTTTTAGTTTCCCATATTTACACCTGAAAATCTTCCGAGTTAGATTTAAGGCACTTAGAGCTCCCAGATCGGCCCCAAAACTTTCCGAAATTGGTGTAGCAAATTTTGAGCGTTATTGACTTATTGACTTCGAGACCTTTCCAACGGTTCAAACGGTTCGCGAATCGGAGTTCCGGATCAAAAGTTATGGCCCCAGGAAGTTGGCGCACTTTCTAGAAGATACAATTGCAAATGCTCTTTTGAAATTTAAACTTCATGTTGTAAATTTTTGACACCAAACCGCCTAAACTCAATTTGAATGTTGTTTTGGCTCCAAACTAATGAGGAGCTCTATTTATGGGCGGGTTTCTAATTTTTGGGTAACTTTTTGGGGACAAGCTCGCATATTGCAAAAGGGTTATTCTGTAGCTTTCTGTAGCTTGCATGTGTTATAGAACTTGGGGATTGAGATCCTCTACATGTAAGAAGCTCCATTTTCTGAATAATAAAATTATTCTCTTGTTTGTGGGTTATTTTCTAAGTCTTAGGTTCCGCCCTCATCAAGTGATATCAAAGCGAGGTTTTCTTGAGCGTGTG
>VDFB02270651.1:291340261-291443171 GCA_007258455.2 Sequoia sempervirens | reverse complement strand
GACGTGACGGGGTTACTTCTCAAATTACCCCAGGTTGTCCGATGCAGGAGCATCTAGTGTGTAAGGGCAATCTTGCATCACCCAAAAATAGTTAAATTTCAAGTTTCTCATTTTTTAGATGTTTTTACATTTTTGATACCCTTTTTCGTCATAATGAAATTCTCAATTTACTGTTTTTATTTTTCTATTCCTGGGTTGAAAGATATTGCAGTTTTAGTTTCCCAGATTTGCACCTGAAAATCTTTTGAGTTAGATTTGAGGCACTTAAAGCTCCTGGATTGCCCCGAAACTTTCCAAAATTGGCGTAGAAAATTTTGAGCGCGTTATTGACTTTGAGACCTTTCCAACGGTTCAAACGGTTCACGAATCAGAGTTCTGGATCAAAAGTTATGGCCCCAGGAAGTTGGCGTACTTTCTAGAAGATACAATTGCAAATGCTCTTTTGAAATTTAAACTTCATGTTGTAAATTTTCGGCGCCAAACCGCCTAAACTCAATTTGAATGTTGTTTTGGCTCCAAACTAATGAGGAGCTCTATTTATGGGCGGGTTTCTATTTTTTGGGTAACTTTTTAGGGACAAGCTCGCATATTGCAAAAGGGTTATTCTGTAGCTTTCTGTAGCTTGCATGTGTTGTAGAACTTGGGGATTGAGATCCTCTGCATGTAAGAAGCTCCATTTTCTGAATAATAAAATTATTCTCTTGTTTGTGGGTTATTTTTTGTGTCTCGGGCTGTGCCCTCATCAAAAATCTATCAAAATATTGAAGTGATGATCTTCTTGGATTAGTCTATATTCTTACTTTCTGGAACATTAGGATTTATGTTTTTGGCATATTTGGTGAATGGTGGAGCTATTATGAGCTCACCATTATTTCCAAAACAATCAAATTAACTAGGTTTAACTTTTTCTTCATCCAAACTAGACATCAAAAGGCTGTTAATTAGGTTTTGTGTGCTTAATTTTTTGTTGTATTTTCTAAGTAGCATGGTTTTATGAGAGCTTTAGCATAATTTTAAGCCTATTGTTGCATCCAAAAGGCCCAAAATCCCCAAGATTACCTATCCATTCATTTAAATCAAAGCAAGCCATCCTAGGATCAAATAAAATTTACCCAATATCTATTTAGCTCTAAAAATGAGGCCAAAATAATTAAGAAGTTTTTTTTTGTGCAAAGCACCACCAATCTTCTTGCCCCTAATTTAGGTTCCACCTTTAGTTTTATATCAACTTTAAATCACTATAATCATCACCTAGGAAAAATCAAGGAATCTCAATAACATCCAAGAATCTATGATGGGATCAATGCTAGAATCTCTATCGTGTCATCAATATTACATTAGACAATAAATTTAATAACCTCAAATAATATACTAGTTCAACCAACCAATTACTATGTTGTACACCATTTGAATTATAACTAGGATTCCTTTGACAATTGTACCAAGATATGGTATGAAATAAACTCCCCTACAAGCCAACAATACAACCCAACCATGTGTTCCCATATCATCTTAGCTTCACCCATGTCTACATAGTTAACATGGCATTATACACTTTGGGGAGAAGCCTACTCCTCACTAAACACATTTTCATTTTTGAAGACCAACCTTGATAAATGGTAACTTTCCCTTCTTATGTCTTGTAAGGGTCAGTTTTTTTTACCTTGGC
This sequence comes from Sequoia sempervirens, assembly GCA_007258455.2. Classification (NCBI taxonomy): domain Eukaryota; kingdom Viridiplantae; phylum Streptophyta; class Pinopsida; order Cupressales; family Cupressaceae; genus Sequoia; species Sequoia sempervirens. Next base: position 291,441,502 of record VDFB02270651.1, on the reverse strand, counting down.
TATTTTTTCATCAACTACCTAGTAGTAATCTTATTTTTTCAACACATTTTCCTATTTTCCCAAAAATATAGTTTCTCAAAAAAATTATTGTCCAATCCTAGTTTTTGGAACTATCCCATAAATTTTACATACAAACTCCTTCATAAGAGATATTTTTTGACAGTGAGATTTTTGTTGTACTACATGGTGGTGCAATTTATTCATTCTCAATTTCTATTAGTACTATACTAAATAATACTATTTCTCCTTTTTTCAAACCATAAAATTTTGAGAAACTTTAAACAAGTTTATAAGAACACTAACCATAAAGTGTGTGATGCCCAAGCTATCTAATTTTTATATTTTTATTTTAAAAGTTAAAATTATTCCAAGAAAATAATAATTCATTTCCTTAAAAAAATAAAACCTTCGCAATAGCATTGAAGTTGTAACTTATTAATCACATCTATTGGATTACATCCATAGAGGATAATTTTATCAACATGTAATCACATGAAAATCATCTACAACCATATGCAAGCACATACAAGTGCATTTTTATAACATGTAGTCACATGTAAATTTTCTACAACCTTATGGAAGTCTTTGTGATAACATGTAATCAAATGCAAGAAACCTAAAACAACATGCAAATACCTTGTTTCAAGATATTTCCCTCAATCTAATGTGATCTTTCTATATAATGTTGCTTCACTACACAAATCACTTTTCCAATATAAAGAAAATTATTTTAACATAACTACAATATCTATATGATATTTCTCATAAAAAATCAAAGGGGTTTTGTCCTTCAATCTTTGGATCCAAGTGTTTTTGTTCTTGAATTAGTAGATGAGTGCTACTTGATGTATTAACCCTCTCTAGGTTTGAAAAATATGAAATAAGCATAGAATGAATCCATCAATATTTATTGGAATCTATTATTTGATTGTCATGCTCCAAACCCTAAGCACCTAGCCTTAGTTTCAAATAATAAAGATTATTTTATTTGAAATGACACCAAAATCACTTAATAATCAAGTACCAAATAACATGGTAATAACATAATAACATTAAATTGCTCAAGTAGCTAATAAACCTTGACCTCTCATCAATTAATTAACCATAACTTGAAAGAAACTCACTATAAAGACTTGATAAACTATCATGAATAGCTAACTCAATCTAGATCCAACAAGAGGTTGCATGACATGGTCTTGTCCCTACATCCCTTCAAAATTCCCTAAGAAATATCTAAGGGCTACAAGAACATGCAAATTTAATTTTTTTGAGGGCACAAGCAATGTCAACAATAAAGAGGTCCCCTTAGGGTAAATAATACATGGGAAGAATGATGGTAAGGGTCCCACCTCTAACCAATCTCCTAAAATTTAGGAAATGGTCCAAAAATCATAAAATACTAGAGACAAATGAATAGAACTAATCCTCACTAGTATAAAATTATCTATCAATCACCCCTCACCCATCATGAAGAATTAAAATGGGCTTGTGGGTCCCACATATGATGATCAATAAAAAGGGGACACTAAAATATTCCCTTACTAGAATTACTTATCCATAAGTAATGTAATATTAGATGTTCAAGAATTTTTTTCCCCTCCTAAGTAGCATCCTCCATGGGTTGGTTCCTATAATGGACCAACTAATATGTGATAGTCCTATACCTGAATCTTCTCTCTTGTGTGTGAATAAGAGAATCTAAAGCCAATACAAGTCTCCCCTCATCATCCAAGGTGGCATATTAGCTTATGGAACAACATGCTATCCAATTGTAGTTGTAAGATAAGGGACTTGGAAAATATTGTGAATCCAACTACCTCTTAGAAACTCCAAATCATAGGTCACTAACTCCCCTTAATATTTTTTGTGGTTCATAGATGTGGAGTTTGAGCTTGTCAACCACTCATTGTTTCATTGAATTCTATCTATAATGTTGTATGCATATAAAAACCATAGCCCCAACCTCAAATAATTTGCCAATGCAATATTAGTTTGCATAAATATTCTACTAATTTTTCTCATTTCAAATGTTTTCTAAAAAAGCTCAATACATATATGTTATGCTTCATAAATTCACCAACTAATGATACACAACTATTAGTGAAAACTAAATAAATGGCCTTGTAGACCTACATAATATCCATATAATGTCATAAATGTTGGAATTATAGTGAACATGTCATAAGTGGTATTATAACAAGTCTATCCAAGGTGTAACCAATTAATCTATGATGTCTATTGATATATGAGATGGTTCCTTAAGTACTCTTTGATCCAATTATTAACTATCTCCATCTATCCATATGTTTAGAGGTGATAGATGGTACTAGGATTGAGCTTGATTCCAATTAAATTAAATACCTCACAAAAATGACCTAAGGAATCCGGTATCCTTGTCACTAACAATGATTTTGGACACACCATGTAGCTTGAATAGCCCTCTAAAAATAAGTCAACCAAAACATACGTATTACTCTTCACACTTCATCAAAAACATTAGAAGCAAAAAATCCCTTGGCATATTCAACTATGATAGAAATATTCAAATTAGCAACAATAGAAGAAATGGAGTAGAAAGTAGCCATAACAGAAAGAGCATAAACGACTATATATTTTTTATCCTTCATTTATTCAATGTTAAGATAATGAGCTTGAAGTTCACTCAACTTTTTTTTTCAGTTCATCAATCAAAGCATTCTTTTCATGGAAGAATTTAAAACTATTGTGTCTTTTTCTTATAGTGAGTATAATAGAAACTAAGTAATGCCTAAAATTATCTAAAACATAAATAATGAAAAGCATTTCCTTAGAAAAATAAATTATTTTTAAAAATTTCAATTTAATCATCTCAAATGTTATGGGATGGATCTTTTGCATTAGCACAACTCTAATCCCATCTCTTGAAGCTTCACACTTTACAATAAATGATTATGAGAAATAAAAATGGCAAGAGTAAGGCATGGGATCATCACCTATTTAAGCTTCTTGAAAGCTTATCTAGCTATCCCATTCCATATTAAGGTTCCTTTGTATTTTTATATTAGTCAAGAATGTTACTAGCAATGAAACCCCTTAAATGAATCTCTATTAATAATTGCATATTCCTAAGAAGCCTCTCAAATGGTTCAACATAGTGGGACCTAACCAATCCTAAATAGCTTCAATTATATTTTTTTGACCCTCTTTAATTCCTTGAGAAATAATTATTTGGCCCAAATAAAGTATCTTTGTAACTCCAATTTGGTTTATATAATGTATTGCATTAAATGGAAGGCTAAACAACATGTGAACAAAGGATTTTTCACTAACTATGATCACAACCCTTTAAATCTAAAACTTGGGACCATTGAGTCAAGGATCATGTGGCACTACACCTAGGGATTTTCTAATACCTCAAAATTTTACCATTTTTACTTCATTTATCAAAATAGTAGTAGCAAAATACTATAAAGAATTAAAAAATCTCTTGACATGGAATGGTGGAGCGACGAAGAGATTGAACTGCTCATAGGGTGCTAGGGTTTCAAGGCTATGATGGCTCACAAGAGCGATGGCCTTTTAGGTGGAGAAATAGGGAGGGCTATCACAATAAAGCATGGAGACCACCATCTCAAGCATGGAAGGCTCTAACAAACCCTAGGTGACACAGTTTTGAACCTGAAAATGGGGCTCTGATTCAGAGATCTTTGAATCCAGGAAACAAAAGGGGATTTGGTACTTTGCAAACACAGAGCCCAGGTGTCTTCAAAAAGATTGAAATAAAAGTTTGGTGTCCAAAACCTCAAGAAAACACTTTGCAGGCGACCAAGGTAAGTCATAGCAGTGATCATTCCAAAGTAATATCTATGTTAGTAGATAATAGAGAATGGGTAGATTTAGTGCACCTTTATAAGGAGAAAGAATTTTTATGAAATGGAGTGGGGCCTAGCCTGCTTTTATAAAATTTCAAAGCTGGTGTGATGGACACTGGGGGAAGGACTATGTTCTGAAGACTCTCCCAAATGGGTATTTTTTGGTAATATGTCAAACTGCCCGAGACAAGGAATGGATTTTAAACAGTGGGCCATTTCTGATGGGAGGGAAGGGTTTCTACATTAAGGACTGGATACCAAATTTTGACCCAAAAAAGGAGAAAATAGAAGAAATCCCGGTGTGGATACAATTGTACAATCTTCCCCATGAATATTGGGATTTAGAAACTCTTAAAAACATAGGAAATAGGCTGGATGTCTTTGTTAAATCTAATGAAGCACTAGAAAAAAAGGAGCTCAGTATGTATGCTCATATTTGTATCCTCTAGCAAGCAATTCATCCTCTCCCAGAGACGGTGGAGTTAAAAACGGGGGAAGGCATTTGGCAGTAGGCGATAGAAGTGGAAGAAATGGTGGAATCATGATCTTTATGCAAAGGGGTAGGTCATGCAACTGGAGAATGTTTAGGAAATGAGAAATGAAAAGGATTGGCTCATAATTCCTTGGTAGATTTGTTGATAAATTTGAGTAAAGATTCAGAAAGGGAGGATATGGGGGTGTTGTCGGAAACCCTTAATCACAATTAGTGTGAGGTTTGTTGTATGGGAGACATGGATTTTCGAAATGAAGATAGTTTTCAAAGGAGAGAGTTAGACCTATTGTTTGAATCTGGATGCTACCAAAACTAATAGCCTACAACAAAAAATGAAGGTATAGGGAAGATAATTCATGAGTTCTGAGGAGGAAAGAACAAATTTTTTGGCCTGCAGTGGTTGTGAAACACCCTTGAATGGAGATCCTAAAGGGATTTTAAGAGAGAAAATGGAAAACCCTAACATAAATCTGGAGTTACCTATGTTAGAATATCCTGTGGGGAATGGGGTGGAAGTTGGTGAGGAAGGGATTGAAAACATTAATTCTCTTAGTAAAAATGGAAGAGACTGCTCATTGGGTGAAGATGAGGTTTTTTACAAGGATATTCAAATTTTCCCAATACGAAATCTTGAAAACTTCGAAGAAGAAGTTGGAATGGAAGAAACACGTTCCAGTGATGAAGAGGGTTGTTTTCCAGATGAGAAGGAGGATTTGAATTTAGATGATTTGGGGTTGAATGCTTCTTTAGGCATTAAGGACAAAAGAAGGTTAGGGTTGTCTTTAGCCTTATCGACAACTATAAAGGTTGGTGAGAAGAAGAGAAGAGGTGCAAGGACATCAAGATAATTGCTGGAAATGGTTGGTTGTGTGGCAGGTCAAAGCAAATTAAGATCGGGAAAAGGCTATGCCTTTTCCCAGGAAGGATGAAGGTCTTATCATGGAATATCAGGGGTTGCAATTCCCCTAACAAATGGTGGTTGATCAAGAGATGTCTTGATCAAACATGACCAACTCTTCTTTTGTTAGAGGAAACCAAACTCAAAAATGAGGATAGCATGTTATTCATGCACAGTTTAAGTAGATGTAGGTTTGCAATGGTTGAGGTTGTGGGTGCATCTAGTGGGTTAGGAGTGTTGTGGGATGACTCTTAAATTCTTAAATTCTATGTTTGTAGTAATAAATGTTTATGGCCTGAACAGTGTTGCTAGCAAGAAGGCCCTTTGGCAGGAGATCATGAATTTCCTTGATGGGGAAAGAAAGTCTCTAAGTTTGTTGGGAGGATATTTTAATGCTATACTCCACCCTAAAGACAAAAGAGGCAGATTAGGCTAGGGAAGTAGGGCTCAAAAATATTTCAGCGATTTTATCATGGTCAATGGTTTAATTGAGGTTATTTTTAGAAAAAGGGGACTTTACTTAGACCAACAGGAGGTGTGGTTTTTTAAACATTGCTGAAAAGCTGGATCATTTCTTCCTAGTAGGAGGTTGGGAAGTGGAAAATTGGATATACGAAGCTAAAATTCTCCTGGTGACTGGCTCGGATAATTACCCGACCAGTATTAATTTCCAAGTTGATGCGACACCGGTAAGATGTCCCTTTAAGTTTAAAAAAATGTGGCTTAGAGCGGAAGGTTTTAAGGACTTGGTTAGTGGTTGGTGGAAGTTTGCTCCGATGAGAAGTGGTAATAAGGCTTTTATTTTTTTCAAAAAGCTCAAGTTTCTAAAAGAATGTCTGAAAAGATGGAATCAAGAATCTTTCAAAACATCTTTGCTGAAAAGATGAAGCTAGAAGAGGCTTTGAGCAAGCTCCACTCTGAGGTTATTGAGGGAGGGATGACGGACCGGGATTTTGTGTAAGAAAAATTTTTAAATCAGGAATATGCCGAAGTATTGTGAAGGGAGGAGATCTTTTGGCATCAAAAGTCTCGAGAAACATGGCTAATGGAAGGGGATCACAACACAAAAAATTTCCACAATTCGGTTAAATCGAGGAGGATGAACAATAAGATTTTTTCTATTGTTGACCAACAAGGTAATATTCTAAGGACTATGGAGGAAATCAATAAGGAGGCGGTTCATTTTTTAAAAGAGATACTGTCACAGATCAGGTGTGAGAGGTGGATCAAGAGTTGTGGCATGTTATCCCTAGATGTGTATCTGAGGAACAAAACAATTTTCTTTTGGATCTGGTAACTGTGTTGGAGGTAAAAAAGGCTCTCTTTTCTTTAGGCAAGGACAAGGCCCCTAGACCAGATGGGTTCCAAACCTGTTTCTTTCAACAGTTGTGGGACATTTTTGCTTCTAATTTATGGGAGGTAGTGGAAGAGTCGAGGAGGTTTGGGTTTGTGCTGAAATATTTTAATAATGATTTGATTGCTCTCATCCCCAAAAAAGATGAGATTATCTCTTTTAATGATTTCCACCCAATCTCCCTTTGCAATACAATTTATAAATTTATTTCGAAGGTCATTGCAAAAAGGTTAAAGTTGGTCTTAAAGTCAATCATTTCAGAAGAACAAAGTGGTTTTTTTCTACAAAGATCGATTGTTGAAGGTATTATTATAGCACATGAGGCTATTCATTGAGTGAGGAAAGAAAAGATAGAAAGAATGATGGTAAAATTGGACATTAGGAAGGCTTATGATGAGGTGAACCGTGAGTTCCTGTTGCAAGTGTTGAGAAAGTTTGGTTTTAATGTTGCTTGGGTTGATTGGGTGGGGAGTTGTATTAATACTCCAAGGTTTTCAATGCTTGTTAATGGAAGCCCTTAGGGTTTTTTTGAGTTTTCAAAAGGGATAAGGCAAGGGGATCCATTATATCCTTTTATTTTTATTATAATGGTTGAAGCTTTAGGATGGTTGATTGTAAAATATAGGATGGATGGAAGGTGGAAAGGGATAAAGGTGGCCAGAGGGGGTTGAACCAATCTCCCATCTTTAGTTTTTAGATGATAATTTTCTAATGAGAGAAGCTACTCTTAGTGAGGCTTGCATTATGAAGCTAACCATTGATCGTTATAGTAGGCTCTTAGGGCAATGTGTGAATTGGAGGAAGTCAAATTTTTTTTTCTTTAATACCCCAATAAGGAAGCAAAGAGAAATCAATAGAATTTTGGAGATCAAACCTGGGTTACTACCGGGTAAATATCTAGGAACCCCTTTGTTTAGTGGCCCTTGTAAAGCATCTCTTTGGAAAAAAATTGGTTGATTTTTGTTTGCAGAGGATGGACAGGTGGAAGAGTTGATGGCTGACCTCGGCATGACACATTTTAATGTTGAAATCGGTTATTTCTGTAATCCCAATTTTCTCAATGATGTGTTTGATGATTCTACAAAAGGTTATTGGTACTATTGGGAAAAAAATGAGGAAGTTCTTCTCGAATGGGGCACATGAACAGGATAAGATTTCATTGTTGGCATGGGAGAATATTTGTAGGCCTAAAGGTGAAGGGGGAGCAGGTCTTTGTAATTGGCAGGTTATGAATGAGGCCATGGGTGCGAAATTGGTGTGGAGTATGTATTCAAACCCAAATCAGCTTTGGGTTAGGATCCTAAAGTCAAAATATCTTGATTATGAAGATAATCATAGAATCTTCACAATTCAAAATCCCCCTAGAGGATCGACAATCTAGAACTTCATAGTGTCCTATAGACCAATCATCATTGAGCATATTACATGGCAGATTGGAAATGGTCGGATGGAAAAATTTTGGGAGGATTCGTGGGAAGTTTTCCCAGTGTTGGCTGAAAATTATCAAGTACTAAACTTGAGGTTACTTTTAATGCAATGTTGGTGAAGTAGAGTTAGGGACTATTTGAGCGAAAACAAGGTGAGAATGGTGAAGAGTGGGTCTAGAAAGACGTTAGACAATTGGGCTTAATGGTGGATCAAAAAAATTTAACGAAGGAGATTTTTGCTAGTAGGAGGGTGCTTCTTAATAAGGTTGTGTGGTGTGGAGCTTCTAATGGAAGTTGTTCTATTAAACTTGGGTATCAATTCCTTGATTCTAGGGGGTAGGAAGAAGTATGGACATCTCATTTATTCTGGAGCAAGGAGTGTCTTATGAAGGCGGGGACCTTTTCCTAGCTTTCCTTTCGGGGCCGAATACTCATAAGAGAGCGTAGGAAAAGGTTGGGGTTTGTAGGGCCTTCATAGTGCATCATGTGTGAACGAGGCAAGGAATTATTGGATCATCTCTTGCTCCAATGTGATGTTGCTTCTCATTGTTGGAGTATGGTTTGTGGTAAGTTAGGTTGGCAGGGCCCTCTACCGAAATCTTTGAAGCAACATTTCATGTGTTGGTTGTGATGGTCTGGTAGATCCACACTTTCTTGTATTTGGAATGTTTATCCTTCTATAGTGGTATGGGATATTTGGAAGGAAAGGAATAAGAGGTTATTCCGGGAAAAGACGAAACCGGTGGAAAGAATTTTTTTAATAATAAACCACTATATTGAAGAAATTGTTGGAGCAACAACTTCCAGAAACTTTAAGCCTAAGGTACCATACATGGTTCAGGACAAGCACTTTCAAATGCAGTAACCAAGGATTAAGATCCAGCCTGTTAAGGGGCTATGTTGGGTGAATCCAACTTCTAAAGTTGGTGAAACTGTAAGATGGATACAACTGGAGGATGGATGGACCAAGATAAATTTTGATGGGGCTTCGAAAGGAAATCTCGGGCCATCAGGGATTGGGTGTGTGGCTAGGGATAGTAATGGAATTATTTTGATGATGGAAGCAAAAAGAATATGGGAAGGGACTAACAATGTGGCAGAAGCAATGAAAATGCTTCAAGCTATTAAACTTGGGAGGAAGATGGGAGTAAGGAAATCACATTTGGAAGGTGAATCCCTTGTTATTGTGGATGCCATCATGGTGGGCACAACACAAGTATGTCATTTGCAGAAATATATTCATGCCATATAGGATATGTTAACCTTTTTTTAAGGCTTTAAGGTGACCCGTACTCAAAGGTAAGGAAATGAGGAGGTAGATGTGTTATCCAAGTGGGCATTGATGTTTGCAGCCAAAGGGGAGGAACAGATAGAAGATTTTTTAAATCTCTCCTTTTCAGCTTATCATCCTTAATAAGTAATGCTTGAAGCAGATCTAGTGGGAAATTTTGAAGGTCTTGTTCATTGAGGGGTATGGTTTGATGTGAGGGAGGGGATAACAATGTGAGGTCAGTGGAGGCATATGAATTGACTCCTTTCATCCGTTAGTCCTTTGGGAAGGATAAAGATGCAGGAAGAGAGCAGGTTTCCCTTGGTTGAGATTCTTTGCTGCATGTACTGAGATAAAGGGCTGCCAAGGTTAGTCAAAGAGAGGGTGGTTTTTCTGCAAGAGCAGGTGCCAAGGATGCAGCAATCGAACTCCAGGAAGAGAATTGTTGAGTGAGTGCCAACATTCAAGGCGGGAGATGAAAGATGATCTTGAGTACAAGGTAGGATCACTTTTTAGGTGTCAACATGGCAGATGGTGGTGGAAGTACCCTGTAGTTGCAATGGATGGCAGTGTCTTTTGTAATGGACCTTGGATTGATAGAAACCATGAAAATGTAATGGTCATGGCCTTGTGTTTTGTGAATGGCCACTTTTTTTTTTGAATGTTTACTTCCTTAGAGTTGGATGGAGGATCTTTTTGGTATGTCGGGTTGTGGTGATCCATGGAGGTGGATGTAAACTGGCTAGGAGGTGGGGCTAGGTGCTTTTCTAGAGGCTCATAGTGGCGGTAGGATGGGGGTTTGAAATGAAGTTGTTATGATACTTTCTTTGTAATCTTTTATTATTATCAATAAAATATATATATTATTACCGATAAAAAAAAAGTAGTAGCAAAATACTTCTAAACGTTGAGCTCAATTTTGGAGACATTAAGGATGCATTATATGTATTCCACACATAGTCCTCCATTTTAGTTTATGAAAAAAAATTTAATACCTTTCTAATATTATAGAATAGAGGTGAACCATTGGTCTAAAGAGTACCTCCTAAAATTTGGACTTGAGGAGATTCCATAAAAATTGTAATGATCTTATTTTCATGAGATGGGACCAGCATGAAACATAAAACTCTATGCTTTCAATTGATAACCCTAGTTTTGAAACAAGAAATTTTTTGTGACAAGTATTGTGATTAAAAAAAATCATACTCTTTTATTTTAGGTCGCATGTGTATAATAGAGAAATCCACACTATTTCCAAAAAATCAAGAGTAGGGGCATAAAGATGCATTACCATCACTTAATTTTTTATCTAATCTAGTAAATGCTTTTGATGTCATTGGATAGTCACTTTTTATTGTTTTTGTAGCCTTTAAGTGTCTCATAATGTCTTATATTTTGATTCCCTAGGATATAATATAGATAACATGACCAAGATCCAAAACCACTAAACAAGAGTGATCATTTTAGAAATGTGAGAAAGAATCTCTATGCCACTTTCCATAAATTATACTCTTCACCTTTCCACCATAGTGATAAAATGAAGTTTGCAAGAGATTATTTTATTATCATTTACTTGGGGTAGTGTACCTCGCTTATCTTAGGTTTGAATTTATGTCAACTACCACTTGCCTCTTATTTGGAAATAATATTTAGATTCTATTATGTCATTTTTTACAATGTGTTCCCATCTTGAATTCTTTCTTTGTAATGACATGGTGTCAAACTAGTGCAATTTTTTTGTTAATATTGTCTTTCTTATTTTTAAAGTGTAACCAATAGTTGTTCAAGGTGTTTACATTCCATTACTAAGTTGGAAATTTTTGAAATATTTTTAGCAAAACTACCAAATTCTTGTAATCAAATTTATCCAAATGAATATTAATGAAATAATATCTAACTAAAAAATCCTTCATAAATCCATGCCCATCAATATAGCTACTCTATAAACTAGTCTCACATGGAAATGGTTCCATCATTTCAAGGCTTGAAATCTTGAATGCTAAACACCACTAGAGTATCTCTTTCAAATATTTGATCTTTGTATTCAACATGAAATGTTGATTTTTCATTGTGTTCATTGAGAAAAACACCTCCCTAATGAGATAATTCATTAATGTTGCTACTGCCATCAAAATTACGAGTATTAAGTGTATCCACTTTATGTTGCAAATATCTTATGCCATCCTTTTGATTTATGCTATGTGAAATCTTCCCTAATAATTCTTCTTGAGTATCTCTAGGAAATTATCAAAATTTATTGCAACTCTAAAGTCTTCCAATTTCTCTTAATACTTTATAAAAATTGTATTTAACTCCTCAGTGGTAATTGTCTCAAATTCTTATTTTTCATTATTTTGTAAAAACATGGGCCTAATGGGTTTTGGAATGGGACCCATTTGACTAATCAATTATTAGTTATGTGGAACTGAGCTCCCCTCTTTGCAATTTTCTAGTTAGATCCAAAATTTATATATTACTTTGAAGCTATAACATTTTTATTAGTAGCTCTAAATTATCCTATCTTTCCCCTCTAAATTCCCATGAAGGTATCTTGAAAATGATTCAAATTTTCTTCCTCTACTAATTTTTTTTTCTTATTTTCATGATTCCTAAGTTGGTAGAAATTAAATATTATAACATGTGATGCCATCTATTTATTTTTTAATTTTAATTTTAAAAATCAAAATAATTTTGAGAAGAATGGAACAATACACTATACAAACAAGGAAAAACCCTCGTAATAACACTATAATTATATATTATTAATCAAATATCTTGGATTACTTCAATAGAGGATAATTTTATCAACATGAAAGATTCATGTTATGACATGAAATGACATAAAAATATTCTACAACCACATGCAAGATTACTATTATAATGTGCAATCACATGCAAATTTTTCGCAACCACATGCAACCTCATTTAGGACTTTTGTGATAGCATGTAAGAAACCTACAAAAATATGTAATGTACAAACAACATAGAATTTCCCTAAGAGATATTTTCTCAAATATAATCTAAAGCTACTATATGATGATGTTTCACTCTATAAACCACTTTTCCCATAGAAAGAAAATATTTTAGCACAAATGCAATTCCTGAATGATATTGGACAACAAAAATCAAAGTATTTTCATCCTCTAATATTTGGATCCAAGGGTTTCATCCTTGAATTGGTATATGGGTGATGTATGATGTAGTTATCCTCTCTATGTGTTAAAATGTTAAATGAGAATTGAATGAATCCATCAATGTTGGATGAACATTATTATTCATTGGCATGATCCAAACTTTAAGTGCCTAACCTTGGTGTCAAGTAATAAAGATTATTTTATTTGATACTCTAATATAGCTTAATAATCAAGTAACATATAACATGGTGTGAGTGTAATAACATTAAAATTCTCAAGTAGCCAATAAAACTTGATCTCTCATTAGTAAATCAACCATAACTTGAGAACCAATGATGAAAAAGATTTGAGAAAAAATATTATGAATAACTAACTCACACCTAGATCCAATGACAAGCTACATGACATATTATTTTCCTTGTAGCATTCCAAAATCCCCTAAGAAATTGGAACAATATTTCCTCAATGCACTTATAATAGATATGTATTCTTAAAAATATTAGAGGGCATGAAAATGTTAGTAGTAAAGAGATTTCTTTAGGATAAACCCCCCATGAAGAGAATAATGGTGAGGGTACCACCTCCAATTGACCTCCGAAAATTTAGAAAATACCCTTAAAATACAAGAAATGGTCCAAAATACTAGGGATATATTAATAGAATCAATCATGACCAATTTATACTTCTCTAGCAATTGTCCTCACCCATCATGAAGCATAGAAATGGGTTCATGGATACCCCACCTTATGACTCAGTGAAAAGAGGGATTACAAAGTACCATTATTTTAATTATCTTTGGAGGGTTATGCAAATCATTAATGGGGATATTTTAATCAATGAACTAATATAAGTTCCATTTGTAGGTGTTTGATCATGTTTTCTAGTAAGAGCATTCACAATTCATTGTCATGTTAAGTTCTAGAAAGAAGGGATAAAAAATAACTACCTTGATTAAGATGTGCTACCCTATCTTCTTAGACTTATTCTCGGTCCATGTGATTTTGAACATAAAGATGAATGATCAAATTACAATGGCATGGTCTAGAAACTAATACATCTTTATGTTTCCAAGAAAAAAATAGATTGCATAGAGCACATAGAGTTTCGTTTCATTGCTATGAACATAATCAACTAGTTGTATGGAGCTATCAAACCTTGATTTGAATATGGTTGTAACACCCTGCTGAGAACCCTAGAGGACAACACCTAAGCAACTGAAAAACAGACAATTTTCTTTTTTTTTAAAGTGTAATGTTGCACGAATGAAAATAAACATAATTATTATATACTATCCTACATCCTCTAGGGTGCATTATGTAGTTCCCATCAACAAAAAACTAACTAAACCATAAAGCTTAATAATAACCAAATTCTAATCATCAATTACACATTACATCTACTCATAACATATAATCAAGTAACCTATGAGATACAACCATAAATCAAACATAAAGAATAATTGATTATATTCATTCCACTTAACATGAACAATATCATTGAATACATATCTCATCACATAACGGAGTTACATCAATTCCAACTTTACAAATACATTTTGTACAATAATACCTCCTCAATACATGCGAGGAGTGCTCAACAACATGATACAAGATTCTTAATTGAGATACAGTTCAAATACCAATACATGGATCATGGATCCCAAAAGCAGATACAATGCAGAAGTCTTCAGATCAAGTGAAGTCGCCACGACACGTACAAGGGAAGGGGAACCCAATGGAGGACGAAACACGTTCTACCCAACTGTGTGGACCCAAAGGCCCACCCCCCGTGCTAGGAGGTAACAAAGGGCCCCACCATCACTGACAACAAAGCATTAAAAACTACACAAGGCTGATATGACACACAAGAACAAGAAGAACAACAATAAACAACAGTGACTATACTTCCAGAGGCATATAAATATCCAAGGTAAAACAACAAGCAAGGGAACACATGGTTGTCGTAGGGGAAGTGTCATCACATAATTGGTCATAGGTTATCCAGGTAGATCTTCCTAGGCCTTGGCCCCCATCCTGGGTTATCCCGGTAGCCTCTACTGATCTTCGGCCCCTCATGCCAACTTATGTGGAATCAACTTACCTCTCATGGAGATGAGGTAGTTGATTTTCCATTCCAGACCTTCCCATCTCACCTCAAGCCTAAACAAGCGCTTGAGCCTGAGCGAAGTATAAACTTATCTTGTTAATGTTATAGCTACCCATTCCCCCTAGTTTATTTTATGTTTTCACTTGTTTACAAAACTTCCACATGGGTTATCTAGGCACCCCTTTGTGCGTCGGCCCCTATTGGAAGCCACTCCCCTACTACCAACCAAAACCACTGAAACTGAAAACAACACCACTTGCACAACTCAAAACTCAAGTGAATCATATAGCGAGGCATTACCCTTCCCGCTCACAAAGTCCATAAAATCAATCACAAAGACAACTATAATGTGCAAGGTAAACAAACATTATACATATAATCAATACAAAATTCCCATCACCAAGGATAACCAAAATTTCCATCTAAAGACAATGCTCTCAAGCCTCTGAAGACTCTAAGTTTCAATTCACAAGATAACATAACAACAAACAATTTTCACAATTACACTCTAATTCACACCCATTCACTTAATTTACATCAACATTTCAAACACAGAAGTAAATAGGTTCTAAAATGGACTACAAAAATCTCATCTTTGAAATCCAACGATCATCGTACCATATTAATATCTTAATTAAAACAAATTTCCACTCATTTAATTATAATTTCATCTATTTGTTTTAGAAGGTTTATTTTTTGTTTTAACATAAGTTTCAGTCATAACTCTCAGTATTTGAATAACAATCTTATATCAATAAATATATACATATATATTGACATATATATATATATATATATATATATATATATATATAAACCCACTTATTTAAAAGAAAACACCATAAATTACAATTAACAGACCGAACTACACGCTGTTAACACCCATCATATGATACGCATGAAACACACACACACTCACACACTCACTCCACAGAAGTACACACACACACACTCGACAATTCTCAGAGAAAACTACAGATCTCTTTGGAGATGAAAGTAACTCGGCGTTAACACGGAGATTACTACAGAATTCATTGAAAATGAAAATAGCTCAATGATATCACAGAGTATTTGTCTTGTAATCTAATCCTCCTTGCATGCGCATGACAAAAAAACTTAACTCAAATTCCAAAACATCAAGGCGCATTTCGTGGTGCATTCAGTCCAATATTTACAATCTAAAAAGGCACGCATGATACATATAGTTGCAACCGAAATTTATTTAACTTCAAGTCAAAACTCCTTTATAGCTTTCGATATGTGCATATATAAAGAGAGAATTCTGATTTAAAAGGACAGTGAAAGATGTATAAGATAAAGCATTAAACATATTGAACCTATAGATTAAAGGAAAAGCTTACTTTCAGAGAATACGTTTTTAGACCAAGCAAATCTAGAAGAATAGTGAATAACACATACAAAAATCGATTCAATGAGAATGTTGGATTTAACAGGGCGACACCTTCAACTTCAGAAGCTTCTACAAGCAGAGACCAAAAATGTGAGAAGACAAGACCACGGCTTAAAGGAAGACGAGATACTAAGAGGGCACAGGGCGACGCTTATAAAGTTTCAAACTTATTTAATTTGTTTGCCTACATTTACTAAACTGCCCCATGCAGAGAGAGGCCGCGGCTAGATTTGGCCTGACAGAATAAAATTCAGAGAACCTTGTATGCTACAGATGATTTAAACCTGGACAACTTCAAACAGGCCGACGCCATCTAGAAAAACTCTCTACAAAACCAGATCTTGAAATGTTAAGACAGAATAACCAGAATCACAAGAGAGGTGACATTTGATAGAGTCAATACAATAAACAGGGGCGACGCCCTTCCAGAAGTTTTTATTCTCTAAAATTTTAAAATAAAATAGAAAGAGCGCTGGAGAGTAAATGTCTCAGACTGAGGAGACAAGACAGAGAAGGCCAACAAGTTGTGTAACGAATGAGAGCATAAAAGGGAGCAACACAGAGGCTCGAAAGCGAGAATTATACAACTGCAATCTCAAATTTAAAATTTTCCGAAGTTTCATTCTAAATTTTCTTCAATTCAGGTCTAATTAAGCTAGAGTAAATGATTAACAATGTTTTCAAATAAACATTCATTTTATGAACGGAATGAGAATAGGAAAGATAATGGAGGAACCTGGAATGATTCACAAATATAAACTAAGAATGATTGCTAGATTCAAAACTATAGGCTGCAGCTCCAGCTTTTCCAAGATTCCATTCTGCAATTCAAGCAACTCCAAACCCATAGCTACTGTAAAACCCCCAATACTTCCAAGAACAACCTCAGAGCTTCACCAATTTCAAGAAATTTTTAAAAAATTTCAGAAACATAGAAAGTTTTCCAAAAAACCCCAGTAAGACATTCACAACAAGTCAGCAAGAATTAGTTTTTAGTTTTTCCCTATGAGAGAAATAAGCCAATTGCCCGTCTCCAGTAAACTCCACTTCCCTTTTAATTAATTTCCCTACCTGCATTCCATTTCCCACTAATTTCAATTTCTTTCCTTTATAAATCTTATTTAATTTTACCTTTCATTTAATTTTTACACAATAAGCCATTAATTTATTGATTTATTATTTTAATTTGCTTATAAAGTTTGATTACACATTACAACAAAAATATTTATATTACTTAATTCTTTCTTTTTAAGCCCATAAATCCTAATTCATTAAAATTAACTAATTACTTTCACAAAAATTGTTTTAATTTGTATTCTTTAATTTTAATATGGCTTTTATTTTATTTAGCCAAAGCCTACAATATGGACAACCTACATTCCATGAAATAATCAACAAAGCACAAGTCAAAGCATGAATCAATGATGGAATATTCAAACGATATCGACCAAAAGCAAAACGAAGGTAAAATGACAACAACGAAGACATACCAACACAATTGACTTACATACGGGATGTGACAACAGGTATGGATCCTCGATGAGGACAATGGCTCGATGTGGGGGACCCAGTGCTAACTCTGAAACAACAACTCCATTGGGCTCTCGCACGCTCAAACCTAATAATCAGGTGGAGTCGATTCCCTATACTTGCAGTCTGCAGCAAAACAAAGGGTCAAACATGTGCATAAAGAAAACAGTCACACCGTGAAGGGAAAGTTGTAGTATCACAAGGCACTCATAAGTGAGTGATGCAACCTTGTTCCCCTTCACCATCATAATATCTAATATCAAAACATAATAACGGGTACATCTAAAATCACATAACATCATGTCCATGATAGTTCATATAAACAATTTAACTAATCTGTTAACCATGATATAACTAAGAAACATTAGATATCACAATGCCATCAATATCATTAAACTAAGCATCATAATGTTATCAAACAATCACCATATCTAATCATCAAAGTATCACAATGTCTGAGTAACATCCAATAGAGTCATAGTGTCCAACAAACAGTAACATAAAGTCTAGCAAACAACATCACAAAGTCTAGATGCAATCCAAGTAGCTGTCCAAACAAAGGAAAATTGAGGGGCATTACAATGGTTTTACCTCAGAAAGTCTTAACACATGTGGATTATATTGAAACAATCACAATCCTCCTCTTGATATCCTATTTATAGATGTTTGGACTCACATAACTGATGTGTATAGATCATGGGATGAGCAATATAGTTATTTGAACTATAAGCTATAGAGGCATGCACTTAGATTCCACTACCTCATACTACTTCTATAGAGTTCAAATTTTCCTCTCCAAAATAATTCAATGAGTCTTGTTAGAAAAAAAATGTTTCTGCTAGATACACCATAGTAGAATGCTTACATGAAAAATCTTTCACGTCTATTTGTTGAATCCTATATTTCAAATCTAGAGGACACTATTGAGGACTTGGATTTCCTCTTTGATGATAGTGATCCAAGAACTAATTCATCATCCTTATAGGTACTTTTTCTATCTAATCATCCACATGCCTTTCATATGTCACTTTCTATAATTGTATATGGGACTCTTGATTAGACATTGCTTCCACTTGGTGTAAACACAAGGCCTAATGAATAGTTTCTAAATTTTATAACCATGTTTTCTTCCCTTATAGACCTTCATGAATTGGAAAGGCCTTCTACATGCACAATGAGCCTATCTCTTCTTAAGGGAAGAAATATTATTTAGTGAAAGTTAATCTTCATCAATTTTCAATTTGGAAGGTTACACATTTTGGTTCTCTCTCTAATTCTTTGGGGGGGTATTTCTCTTTCATTATTAGGGGGTGTTTTATCTTTGTTCATGGGCACCTACACATGTCCTTTTTATTGAGACCCATTTCTAATTATCCCTAAGTTACACTTAAGGGGGCATGTTGGTGGATAGTCTATATCCTAAGTGGAATATTGCACCTATTTTTAAGTCTACTTAAGATAATAAGATAATTTATTTTCCCTCAACTAGATGTCTAATAAAGACATGTACCACACTTGATATGAGTTCATCAAGTGTGAGCTCTAACTCATCAATTCTTGGTTGATGAAAAGTAGGTGTCACTACTATCTATAGAGAATTAAGGTGTCTCAATGTTTGCAAGTACCCAATTTAATTATTTAATTATTAGTCATTTTCTCATAATTATATATCATATTTTAATTGTATTTTATTTAATATTGGTGCTTCACCTCAATGGGGCATTGTAATTTGCATAAGGCATTTAATGACAAGAGTCAATACTTTTTTTGATGAGTTGTAAGACATTATAAGGTGGATAAATGTGGTAAATTTGGAGCACCCATCTTTTGTGGAGTTCTATGAGAATTTATGACATCTTATGATGCATAACAACTAAAAATAAGGGGGTGTACTTTGGAATCATGACCAGATATGATAAGCTTTATTATTTGTCATATGGTGCCTATTTTGAGATGGTATATTATGCCAAGTTAGGTTCCCATATTGAGTGGGTAAAACTAAAGGAACTATAGGTGAATTAATGACTTACTATTTTTAACATGTGAGAAAGAATCTCCATGCATGGAATTTAAAATTATTCCCAATTTGTATGCCACCTTTGGAGATTTTTGTAACATGATTTTGAAAAATATTCATGGTTTCCAAATTTGTTCATTGGTTGATAAATTGGTACTTCAGAGAGTGGTTTCATATGTGAATTTGTAGGTACACAGTTGTTGTTGGAATGCTACCAAAATTCTTCCAACTTCATTATTGGTGAATACTCCTATAAAGAATTGTATTACAAGTGTATTGTAATCCTCTCCATATTTGATAATATATTATGCAAGTTTTGGAGTGTGATATTTTTATCTTGAAAGGGTTTTTCTATATAAATCACCATGTCATGGTATAATTTTATCAATTTAAGATTGAATTTGTCTTCCTTTAATAAGTTTGGAACAAATTTAAGTTTTATATATATATATATATATCTCCCTTCAAGATTAACAGGGTAACATATTTTCACATATGTTGCTTCCCTATGCTATCTAATAAAGGAACACCTATTTTTTACTTGATTGACTTAACACATCTCATAATTGGGAGTTAAATTATATCCTCTTGGACATGTGTCATCTTTGTTTATCTAAAAGGTCTATAAAATTATACATTATTCTACGTATTCTAGATCAGTTATGCTAAATTAATATAGAATAACATTATTATTATGATTATTGTGACTAATTCATAGATATTAGGTCTTAGGTTTATTTTGTTCATTCCAAAATCTAACAATAATTATGTAGTAATGTCTACAGGGATGATATAATTTGACAATTCATTTAGAATCCTCAACATGATTCTCCTATGATGAAATAAAAGGAATTAGGGAAAACAACATAATTTCAAATAGAAAAATAATTTTCCTTATATACAACATGTTGGGACTCAATCCTATAGTGTCAATTTTTGCTTAAGCCCCTCCCCTTTTGTGTTTCTTGAACCTTGTTGGCCCACCATTAATAATCGATCTAAGAAATATTTGTATGGATTTTTATTTGTATATTTTTCCTAAATTTTTTCCTCTATGTGACCTTTTGGTGTTATATGTTGCGAGAAAATCCAAAGAATTGGGTTTATTGGGCCATTTCCTTAAGTTTTCTAAATTTTTCAAAGTTTTGAACTTTCAGGGTTGTCCATCCTAGTATTCCATCCCATTCATCTCGGCCCTCCCTTATATTGTTATTGGCCCAACAAACTTCCCTTTCGTGGCATACCTCTTCCTTCATCCCCAATCTCCATGTTGTGATTAAAAATTTGTCTATCTTTTAGATTAAGTTTTTACCATCCCTCACCTGGGTACCTCATTTTGGTACTCTCACATCTTTTGAATCCCAACTTGTTGTTTCCCTAAATGTTGTATTATAGTTAGAGTTGTGGGCTTCCATCTACCGAGGTACCATTTCCATATAATCCTTGACATCTTGATTCCCCTTCCTTTTAAAGTTTCCTAAGTATAGTTTTTGGACTTTTGAACTTTCCCTTTCTATCATGTCTTCTTTTCCAACTCTTCCCTTAAATCTCAAACAATTCTATTAATTACTCCTTTAGATTTGGACTTTCAACCCTCCCTCTCCTTGGGCACCTATCATGAGATATGCAACATTCTTGGCCCTGATATTTTGACACCCTCTTACCTTTTTAGAGTTGCTTGTTTAGACTTCCTCCATTCCACCTACCTTAGTTGGATGAGTTCCTCATCAACCCACAATCCCTAATTCCTTGACCTAAAGCTTGAGTATGAGGTATCCTTGAACTCTGAAGTCTAAAGCTCCTACCATTTTTTATTATCATTCCCACCTACCTTCTTGTACATCTAGAAGACCATTCATGAGTATAAATAATGTCATAGATTTCTAGATTAGGGTTTGTAATTCCCATAAACCATTTTTGATCAAACAAGCATGGATTCACATCTAGGGTACAACAATAAAGATAAAAATGACCCAAAATCCTATTCATGATTTGATGAAGCTTTGTAGTTGTCAAATCATATCTCACTATATCCATAAATATTTTTATTCTAAAAGATGTTCATTTAGAGGAAATAAAAGATAATTATAGCTCATATTGCTGGACTCAATGAACACTGAGAGGGGGGGTGAATCAGTGCTCAACAAATCTAAACTTTAAATCCAGATCTTAAACCATTTACAACATATCAACAGAAATAAAGATGCAAGCACATGAACAAGATAATCAAAGCATCATAGCACCAAGATTTTTATGTGGAAACCCTATTAGGGGAAAAACCACAGTGGAGATTGATTCACAATTTATATACTCTGTTAAAAGTATGAAGAAAAGGGAATGCACATGCATTCAGGCATACTGCCTAGAGCTCAGTGCTCAGAATAAGGAAGGCTCACTGCCAAGGTTTGTGATTACAACAAAAGTTTGAACTGAGAAGATGGCATCTCCAAATGCCTAGATTCAATTCCAATGAATCTCTATAGACGATCTTCAACCCTTTTGACTGATTATGTATTTCTACTCTACTTTGCTCTACTCTTCTCTTTTTTTTTCCCTTCTAAAACTATGCATAGATCACTCAATCACCCTGCACACACATCTGTTCTTCTCTTCACACACATTCCCACACTTCCACACTTTCTTTTTCATACCCAAAATGAATTAGTGATCTCATATATATATATATATATATATCCGCTAGCAATAATTCAAACACTATTTGTCAGCTTCACACAAAATATAATATTCTCCACATGTCGGATCAAAACATGAACAATTTATAATGTGTACCTATACACGTCAGCCACGACATTGCTGGGACCCAAAATAAAATTCTTGAACATAGAAACATTTAAACAATCATCCCTTAGACATTCGCGGCACGCTACATTGACTAGGTCGGCCATAATGAACAAATAATCAGAAAATCATTCTGTCGGATCACTTTACTCGTACACTGGTTAATGCAACATCACAAAACTTACCAATAAGGTAACATAAATGGTTAACAACCTATCCTGGGGATCCACAACACAAGATGATCCGGTGAAGCATACAGATTGACATACTAATCGGATACCCTGTTCTTCATGTTCTCTGTGGGTAATACATTGTACTTAACTTTAACTGCCGGTATGACTAGGTTCAGATCTGTGGACCACAATAGTGACTTCAGTTGCCATCAATGACAACACTAGAAGCCATACCGATAATCTCCCTAAGCCATATGCCAACAATCTCCCCCTTTGGCATTGATGGCAACACTTAATGAAAAATGACTAAGTGTCAAAACTAGAGATACATCTTTCAAACTCCAAAATTTCAAAACACAACAGAACACTACTCCCCCTTAGGATGTCAAGGCATTTTTCACTGTATTCTCTCCCCCTTTGACATCAATGACAAAACTTTACTGATTTCTCTCCCCTTTTTCTAGTATTATTACTGCACTTCTTCCTTTTTTGTTAAAACAAAATTTTATTGCCCTCTCTCTCCCCCTTTGCTAAATAGAAATTTGATCAAAATTTGGAAAACTACAACTGTTTCACAAATCAGAAAATTATTTTATACTTATCTTTCATCTCCGGAAGTAATTTCTTCCAAGCATCTACAACAATCACAATAATTATTATCAGACTATTATTTTTTGATGTCCAGTTGATGATCTAAATGAGGGATTCCAGAATTGTAATTGCTTCTTCCAACTTCTCTCCTTTCCTCAAGACTTCAATCAGCTGCGCCAATCTGCATTCAATTTGATCCTTCACTTTCCAGAAAGTGTCCATAAGAGTGTTTATGGCAAAGTGAATCTTTGCATGCTCAACCTACAACTCATGAATTATTTTCTTTACTACTCCATCCTAGTCCTAAAACATATTGTAGTCTTGACCAATTTTATTTAATTCACTTTCAATTTGCTCTAGCTTGTCTTCATATTTTCCAACAACATGATGCCAACATAGACAATAATTGTAGATGTTATTAGCTGAATTGATGCACTGCCTCAACACATTCATTTTCTTTTTCAGTTTTGTAAGGGATATCCTATACTGCTCCTTCAATTGTAATATTATTTCCTCCTCTTTCTTATCCTAAGAGTCAAAGGCCATAGCTTCCTTAATACACTCAATCAACTCTTCAGGGAATAAATTCTGCAAACTTCCAATTCAATGTTATTCTGCACAAAGTATTTTCCTAGAGTACTCTCAATCAGATCCTACTCATATGAGGGTCGATCTAACCACATGTCAAAAATCTTTTGCATTCAATCTTTCTCCCAAAGTATTTGCAGTATCTTTGTTTTGAATAAAGTTCCTTCTTCTTCATTTCCTTCAGCCATTATTTCATCTGGTTCAACTAATTCTAGTTCATCTCTTGGGGTGTATTCATTAGAGTCTTCATCAAGTATGTCCACAATTATTTGGTCTTTTCCTTTTCCATCAAATTTTGGAGACTTGAGTATTGGAGGAGTATCATCAACAAACTTTATTTCTCTTTTTTGCTTCCTCTCCGTCTTACCAAAAGATGATCCAACTTCAATTGTTTTTATTGGAAGAGAGATACCAACTACTCCAATATTTCCTAACAACTCTCTAAAGAAATTTTCATAAGCTTGCTCACAATTTTCCAGAGTATTGAAATGCTTAAAATTTTGCTTACAAACCGATTCACTCTCCTTCCATACAACATTATCATTCTACAGCAACCAATTTAGAAAATACATCATGATACATATGATCAAAGTGCCAAACCTGAAAGGATAATCTACATCCATTATCAATTGCATGTTCTCCATCAGTTGATCTTTCAGCAAACTGCACAAGTCAAAGTCTTGGTCCTCCATTATCATCTTATGTGAAATGTAAACTGTGCCTACAGAGGTTGATCCTTCCCTATTTTTGAAGAAAATTTTGTATGAAATTCCATATGTAATGTACCTTGTCAATGGATATTTGATCATCAAAATTACCAGAGCCCTCTAATCTCCTATTACACTAGTTAGGGTTTCAACTTCCTTATTTCAAATCGACTTCTTCGGAATATCTCCAACATTACATAACCCAGTTAAATTTCTAATCACTTCCTTCGAAATAAGATAGGGTTTGTCCAAATTTAGAGTGTCTTCATTTAATCTTCTCAAGATGAACCTAACCACTTTCACGTTGTCAAAATAAGGAAATTCATTCCAAATGTCCAAACTCTTATGTTTTGCTCCTTCGAGCCACTTCAATTCATCGAAAAGCAACATATCTCTTACATCCTCGATCTTCCTACTACAATATTCATCCAAATTCACAATTCTCTTGATTTGCTTCATTTTCCATATTGAACAAGGTTTTTCTACTGAGCACAAATTTATAAATTTTACAAGTGAATGGAATACTTGATGAATTCGTTGTCAAATTTGCTTTAATTCTTTGAAATTTCATTGTAGAGGCCCTCCTTCTATTCTTTTTTAATGCAAGGTGACAAATGAGGGTTCTAAATATCCTTTTATATCTTTGTGCACCTAACCTTTTTGTGGCATTAAATGTTCTTCCCTAGGAATTCCAATTACACTGCTCTCTCAGACAACAAGAGAAGAATCCATCTGTGGACCTTTCAGATCTTAACTTACTGAACAAGTGATCATGAATACATTTGTTGACTGATGGCACAACTACTAACAACTTCCTGCATTCCAGTGCCAACTACTAACAAAGGGGGGGGGGAGGGGAGGGGGCAAAGGATTTTTCTTGAAAGACTCCCCCTAGGCCGATGGCTTGAAATTAATTTATGGAGGAATTATCGAAGGGATTACCGGAGGTAGCTTCCAGTACGGGCTTATCAGATTCACTCTTCTTTATCCATGTTTTCTTCATATGATTTATTATTTCTTCCACAGTCACTTTTCCTTTTCCTTTATCATCTTTTTGTGAAATTCTTCCTTCGTATACCAAACCTCTTCTATCCATGTTTCTGTTTATGCAGAATCTTGTAATGTGACCAAGTTTGTTACAGTTGTAGCACACAGGATTTCTTTGTCTAGACCATTCATTCCATTGATTTCCCTTTGATTTGCACTAGTTAGCAACATGTCCAAATCTTCCACAACATTCCTTATACTGGCAGCCATACTTCTACATTCAATTGATTTATGACCAAACTTTTTGCAACTAAAACACTGACTGGGAAATGATGGACTGCTTGAATTTAATTTTCTTCTACATTGAGAAGCCATATGACCAAATTTATTGCAAGAAAAGCAATAACCATTAAACTTATGAGCATTGGGTTGTCTTACCGGATACCTTCTACCTTTGTTCATCTGGTTTCTTTGTCTAGGATCCTTGTGTTCAAATCTGGAGCTTTCTTCCTTCTCATATCCAAGACCTCACTTATCATTTTCATCCTTTTGTCCTTTAGTCATCTCATCAAGCTTAGTAGAACTGATCCTAAACTTCTCCTTGTATTCATTTGTAGTAGAGAGTTCATCTCTGAGAATAACTATTTGTCTTTCAAGCTCTTGTTCATTACTTCTGGATTGTTGCAGTTCAATCCCCAGTTGAATGAATCCACTATTAACTTTGTTGCATTCTTCAGATTTCTCTTTCAAGAACTGAGCCAAATTCTCCTCATTCTTCTTTCTTTCTTCAATCTCTTTAGTTAGCTTCATTGCCATAGATTCCATCTGAAGCTTTAGAGTAGCATTGTCCCTAGCAAGCTTTTCACTATTCAGTTATTTCTTTTAGGGTCTACTTCAGGTGAACATCTTCCAGGATTTTATTTTCTTTCTATTTCAGTTGATCACACAGTTCCTTCCTCTTTTTTCTTAACTCATTGATTTTATCCTTCAATGATTGAATGAATTTTTCAGCATCCACAATATTTTCTTTTAACTCCATGAATTTTTCTTTAGACTGATCAAGATCATCAAGTGCCACCATAAGCTGCTATTGAAGACCACCATAGTCCATTGTACTTCAAGATCCACCTCAAGTTGTTAAACTTTCAAAGAGGAACCTTCTTTGATACCAATTGTTGGACTCAAGGAACACTGAGAGGGGGGGTGAATTAGTGTTCAACCAATCTAAACTTTAAATCCATATCTTAAACCATTTACAACATATAAACAGAAATAAAGATGCAAACACATTAACGAGATAATCAAAGCATCATAACACCAATAATTTTATGTGGAAACCCTGTTAAGGGAAAAACCACAGTGGAGATTAATCCACAATTTATATACTCTGTTAAAAGTATGAAGAAAAGGGAATGCACATGCATTCAGGCACACTGCTTAGAGCTCACTGCTTAGAATAAGGAAGGCTCACTTCCTTACAAAAGGTTTGTGATTACAAATAAAGTTTGAACTGAGAAGATAACATCTCCAAATGCCTATATTTAGTTCCAATGAAGCTCTATAGATGATCTTCAGCCCTTTTGACTGATTTTGTATTTCTGCTCTGCTCTTCTTTGTTTTTCTACCCTTCTGAAACTATGCATAGATCACTCAATCACCCTGCACACACATTTTTTCTGCTCTTCACACACATTCACACACTTCCACACTTTCTTTTTCATACCCAAAATGAATTTCCAATCTCATATATATATATCCGCTAGCAAGAATTCAAACACTATATGTCAGCTTCACACAAAATATAATATTCTCCACATGTCAGCTCAAGACATGAAAAATTTATAACGTGTACCTATACAAGTCGGCCACATCATAGATGGGACCCAAAATAGAATTCTCAAACATAGAAACATTTAAACAACCATCCCTTATACATCTGTGACACACTACATTGACTAGGTCAGCCATAATGAACAAATAATTAGAAAATCATTTTTCCGGATCACCTTACTCATACACCAGTTAATGCAACATCACAAAACTTACCAATAAGGTAATATACATGCTTAACAACCTATCCTATGGATCCACAACACAAGATGATGATCTAGTGAAGCATATGGATTGACATACTAACCAAATACCCTACTCTTCATGTTCTCTACTGGTGATACATTGTACTTAACTTTAACTGTCGGTATGACCAGGTTCAAATCTGCGGACCACAATAGTGACTTCAATTGCCATCAATGACAACACTAGAAGCCATACCAATAATCTCCTCGAGCCATATTCCAACACATATTACATTTAATACAATGGTTAGGGATTTCGAACTTGATGGTGTTCATATCATTCCCTAGTGTTGTATTTGTAATAGAATTCATAGCTCACCCATGTATTGTAAATCCATATCTAGAGGTTTCATTAATGAAAGTGATTTGCAGGTTTGAATGATGTTCCTCCTTGCTTCTTACCATATTTTAACTCATTTCTTAGTAATTTTCATGTGATTACAAATGTGAATTATGATGTGTGGATGACTATGAGAAAGGGATGATGGGTTTTCTCACATCATCTTTTTTTTTTATCATTTTTATGCTCCTATCCATGAACTAGATACCAAAATGATAGATCTACATAGACCACTTTTCTCTCATATAAGCAATTGATCACTGAGCCAATTTTTAGGTTTGGTAAAGTCTATAGGTTATTATAAGACATCAAATGATATATGTTTAAATTGTAAATGAAGGGATACACTTGAATAACATAGGAAGATTTTTTTTAATTTAAATATTTTGCAATGGATGTCTCCATTGATGTTTATGGTGATTTAAGGAAATATGTAATCATAGATATATGTTTTCTCTTTCCACATTTGTTGATATAAATGTAATAATTACTTGGGATGTGTGTGATAGCACCTAATATATTGTGAATGATTTGTAATAACCATTCATTTATTTCATATGGGTTATTATAGTTATGGTTACATATTATTAATTATTCCTATGATAGAAATGTAATCTCTAGTTTTCATTTACATCTAAATCCAATTCTATTGATGCTTTTCCTTAATATATTTCCTTCCTCTTTGTTTTTTATGAATCAGTTGCTCAATGGAGTGGGCATTAGTCCACATTGGTGAAGGACTAGTCAATGTTTCATTTAAAATCATAGTTGTTCCTATTAGCTATAGGATTAGATTAGGTTTATGTATTTTGTTCATGATTTAGTTTTATAAACTAGGGAACTATTTTAAGAAAACTTAACATCCATACCATCAAAGACTCTAAACATGCATGTTTGCACCTTGCCACTATGTTAGAAATATATAAATTTATCATTAGTGATCATTAATGAATCTTAAATATATAGATGCATGTGCAAGGCTTGTTATCAACTATATAGAGGTTTTATGCAACTAGTTTATCTTGACATAATGACAATAATGGGAGTGAAGTGTAAATTTGGGTATAGCTATTACTTATTTTATTCATTTTTCATTTTATTTTATTTAAATACCTATTAAGGTATACCCTTGAGAGTTCCCTCTCAGGTTTAAGTTGCACCTAAAGTGTAGGAGAGATTACCCACTCTCAAAGTAAGACTTTAACCATCCATAGTTTGTTAGTGAACTCATATTTTAGCTTCTTAATGACATATCCATTGCCTTGAAGGATGGAAGAAGTTATAGAATTGTAAACCCACGGTTTTGGGACCTAATTCAAAAATCAACCCAAGTATGCATTTGGTTAGCTATAACAACTATTAGGAAGAGTTCAACATGGTTTAATTTTTTTTAAAAAAATTTAAGTGTTAGACTTAATAAATATAATGCTAAATTAAAATCCTCTAATATATATATAAAAAAAGATGACATAATTTCAAATACAAAAAATGGGAATAACAAGATTTCAATAAATCTAGTCAAAGGTGTGTAAAATAAGAAAATAGAGTACACTATATGAACTTTGGACATGGGAAAGTCAAGGTGACAAGTGTCCTTGAAAATAAAAATGAACTAAATGATTCACTCAACTATAGGAATAAAGTTGTCAAAATAACTCATCTTGATTAGGAAGAAGTGAAACCTAACTATCAAAAATCAAGGAGTTGAATGAGGCACAAGTGGCATGTGCTCCCATCAATAAAATAGATTACATGTGCTCTTATTTATAAATTTACCCAAGTAAGTAATATTAATAATGCAATTAAAATTAAGATAGGGTGCAATATAGTATTACATGAATGCCCCCTTAAGTGGAAATAAGGTAGTAAAGAAATAATTTTTGGTAAGATAAACCATATTAAGTACCTATGTACAATATGAAAGAACCCCAATGTACAAAGAGAGTGTACCCATTAGAAGAAAAGAAAGAGAAAACCCATGGGAAAAAAATGTATGCCAAGGAAATACAACTAAATGAATAAATTTAGAAATTTATCAAGTATCTTAATGTTGATGTTGAATTCTAACTAAAATTGATCAATAGGATCAAACATTATGCAAGATTCAAGAACATTGACGATAATGAATTACTCTGAATTTGAGATATGAACCAATGTGAATCAGATGCAAGATTTGGGAACATTTATCATAGATGAATGAATATAAATTTGATATATGAATTAGAATGTGTTAAATCATAAGCATGATGTGCCAAAGACATAATGAGAAGATTTAGAATGGGTGACATGAAAGTGTGAACTTTCATCAATAGATGGAGGTATAATCACAGTGCATGTCACATGACTACAATTATTATCCCATGATATGTCCTACTATATAGAACCATTATAATCACATAGATTAATCATCCCCAAGATATAAATTTATAATGTATTAGACCCCAAATTCAAGTATATGTGTGATGACACTTTATAAGTTGAGTTTGTTTGCATTAACAGAACCAAAATTAACTTAACTAAGATGCCCTTGTTTGCATTAAATTGAGTTTGTTTGCATTAATCATTTTTCTCTTGGTGCTATCATTTTTGTCCTGATGATGGATCATGGAGTGTGATTAAAACGTTGATGCAAAAAACTAGCACACAATCGAATCTAAAAATCTTTTGCAATTAACAATATGGATTGTGGAAATTTATTATCTTTGATTAAGATGCCCTTATTAAGTAGAGTTTTGACACTTTATAATTTAGTGTGATTATAATACTCGTTTTTTCAAGTTTTCAAAATGTCTAATAAAGTACAAAATATTGAGAGTATAATTCCAAAATAGAATGAGAGAAAATGAATAACACTACTATGCAATACATGAAAACACACACTTCCAAAAAAAATGACCTAAAAAGAAGTTTTTCTAAGAAATTTATGGCCCTCCAAAGGTCTCAAAAGAGGAATTGTGCAACAAGAAGTTTGAGAAAACTTGATTTCTAAAAAAATGAATTTCATGAATAGAAACAAATTATAACATTGTGAAGTTCATCAATTTTTTGTCAATTAAAAAAAATTACATTGAAAATAATAATAATAATAATTAAAAAAAAAATCAATATGAAGAAGATATGGCCTTTCAAATTCATCCTCCAATTTTGAAAATTTCATTAAGGGGTGGTCTCTCTAGTTTGATGGTAGATGTGTGGAATTGTTGGTTGAGGTGGAATAGGGGTGGGACTTTCGTGGTCAAGTGGTAGCATAAATTGTAGGTTCCACTAGTGAAGGTTGAGTGGTGGTGTGGTGATGCATGAGTGGGGTTGTGGTGGTGTCTAGTAGTAGTGCTACTAGGCTAGTAATTGAGAGGTAGAGGACACCAAATATTGAGCAACAAGAGAATTGATTCATTGGGGTAGTTTCCTAAGAAAATGAATGTAGGAAATGGTCACCAGAATTGGTTGTGATTGGATTTTCTTTTACCAATATTATTGAGAGGTAGGTGTGAGGCATGACCTACCCTACCACCGCCTTCCATGCGGTGTCGTAGGGGACTAGGTGGACCTTGTAATACTCCTCTAAACTATTATCACTTAAACAAAAAATAATAATTTTTAATTTTTAATATAAAAAATAAAAAATAAAAAATCCCTATACCTATTGACACAAGTATATGCCTAGGCTATATACAACCTTGCTCTACATTCATAGGCTTGGATGTGTTTTATTTTATTGTAACTTCTCAAAATTTGGTGAATCCATGGGTTTTTGACCACTCTAAGCATAATGGCATTATTTGTTTGGCTCCAAATTACCTCAAAAAGCATGAAACCTACAAAAATTTCAATTAAACCCTACTACTAAAATTTTGGTTACTTGATTTCATATTGTCTAATTTGGAAAAAATTAAAGGCTAACCAAGTTGAAATGGCTACTTACAATGTGTGATATCAAAAGGACCCAGTTTGCAAGACTATGAACTCTAGGTGAAAGACATTGATGCAAGGGCACATAGATCAATTTTGGTTTCAATTTTGGCTTTTTGAATTTTATTTTTTAAATTATCTTTTTGATACTACAAGGGTGTCCCCGCGACCCAGCCCAATATCCCTTACCTTGGGTACTTGAAAATTTATCTAACCTCAAGGAGGTTAGGGAAAAATTCCATTCCTATAATTGAACCTTGCCTTTTCCCACTACGAAGTGGAGTCGAACCTATTACCTCGAGGAATGAAAACCCCAAGCCTAAG
This sequence comes from Sequoia sempervirens, assembly GCA_007258455.2. Lineage (NCBI taxonomy): Eukaryota > Viridiplantae > Streptophyta > Pinopsida > Cupressales > Cupressaceae > Sequoia > Sequoia sempervirens. The sequence continues at coordinate 291,409,518 of VDFB02270651.1, read as the reverse complement.
CCAACTCTGCTACAAATGGCAACTAGGCAATTGGAGTTTGGTAGCACATTGAGCTCTTGTATTGGAGAATTGTGTAGAACCATTGGTGGGAGTTAACAAAAATAGGATCGACCCATGTTTTTGGAAGGAATGAGTGGCTGCAGGAAGAAGGAGAAAGATTGTTACTGAAGAAAAAAAGCACTAACCTACACCAAGAACGTCTCTAGAGAGGTAGATGGCCGGTTGAAGAAAAATAGAGAAAATTGTTTATTGATTGTTGGAGTAGCTAAGTGATCAGAGGGAGGAAAAATGGATGATGATTAACCTGAATCTACCTATGTTTTAGTTTTTCATACTCCAGCCACTCAATTGTGGGTTCTTTTGGTGTGATTAACTTAATGCTTTGCAAATAAGACTAGCATTGGTGAATGTTTTTCCAATGGAGATTGTAATACTGTGCCCAGGTGAAAGGAAGGGAAGTTGGCATGTTTTCTTTCTTTGAAGCTTTAAAACCTTAGGTTGTTGTTTGTTTTGAGTGACTGAATTCTTTGTGTTGATGTCATAGTACTTCAAGAATTGGTTTAGCCAATGGAAAATTTTATTTTCCAATCTATCTTGATTCATCTACCTATTACTTTTTTAATTCTATGTGTTGTTGTGGCTTTGATTGTGATTCAAGATCAGACCATCGATTTGGAGGAATTAAATTAATTGGTTTTCCTTAAATTGTTATTACATGTCTTGCCCTGTTTTCTATTGAATTTCAATTTTTTAAAAGTTGAATAGTTTGCCAACAAGTTGAAGTTGAGTGGTTTGCCATTAGAAGCTATACACTATAGTTTAGATTGAATAAAATCACCTACCTTGCCCTGATTTGATACATTTTTTGATTCAATAAATATTTTATAATATTAAATCTCCATAACATCAAAACAACAAGGTGAAACTAATTTAAATGCAAGCAATGAGAATACCAAGGTTACAATATCTATATTTAAAGGTTTGTATAATACGAAATCTAAACTAAAATGTATAGATTTTGAGAGTGTTCAAAAGGAGCACATTGAACTAATTGAATAAATCACCTATAGGAGCAGATTTGTTAAGTAAACTCGCTTTGGTGAGGGAGATGTGGACCTAACTATGTTGTGGCCGACTTTGGTTGGTGTGCATTGAAAATTATTTATGGATTGAGGCAAAATTTTATACATGTTTTATATTTTGTTAAAGTCGACATGTAGTTGTTGAAATCACTTGTTGCAAATATATATAAGTGATTGTTTATATCATTTTGATATATGTGTTGTGATGTAATGCGAAAGAAAAATTATTGATCGATTGTGCGCAATTTCACTTGAGCAAAAAGAAGATTTGTGATCCGAATTAAAGCAGATAGAGTTTCAACAACGAAAGAGTAGAATTAGATAGAGTGCGAAGAATGCTGCAAATGTGCTTAACCGGAACTGTAATCAAGCATTAGCAGATGCTATTTTCTCAGTTCAAATCTTTTGGATGTAATCCAAATGTTTTATAAGCCAATGAGTCTTCTTTTGAGTAGTGAGCTCTAGGTAGTGTGCATGAATGCATGTGCATTCCATCTGTAAACACTTATATTGAGTATGCTCATATTGTGGATTGACCTCCACCGTGGTTATTCCCCTAACAAGGTTTCCACGTAAAAATACTTGTGTTATGGTGTTGTGGTTGATTGCTTTGAGCTCTTGCATCTTTCTTTTGGTTCAATGCTATAAGTGATTTAAAGATCAGATTAATAAAGTAAAATTTTGCAAAACACTGATTCACCCCCCTCTCAATGTTCCTTGATTCAAACAATTGGTATCAGAGCCTAGTTCCTCAAAAGAATTTTAATAGCTTGGGGAAGATCAGGCAAGGTGATTCAATGGATTCCAATAGTTTTCAACAACAACTTTTGGTGGCACTAGATGATCTTGATTAGTCCAAATCTGAAGTTTGGGAATTGCAAGCAAGCCTCATGAATGCTAAGAAATTCATTCAATCATTGAAAGATAAAATCAATAAGTCAAGGGAAAAGAGAAAGGAACTCTATAATCAGATCAAGCATAAAGAGAGTAAAAGCATGGAAGATGAACACCTGAGTCAAGCCTTGAAGGAAAAGACAAAAGAATGTGAAAAACTCACTAGAGATAATGTTGTCCTAAAGCATGAGATGGAACCTATTATGATGAGGATGACCAAGGAGATTGAAGATAGAAAGAAGAATGAAGAGAATCTTACTCAGTCCTTGAAAGAAAAATCTAAAGAATGCAACTGAATTACTGATGGATTCAATCAGTTGGAGCTTGAATTGCAACAATCTAGAAACAATGAAGAAGAGCTTGAAAGACAAATTGTTACTCTTAGAGATGAACTTGCTACTACAAATGAATATAAGGAGAAGATCAAGATTAGGTCAGCTAAGCTTGATGAACTGATTCAAAATCAGAGGACTAGAAGTGACAAGCAAGGTCTTGGAAATGAGAAAGGAGAAAGCTTCGGATCTAGTCAAAGGAAATTTAGGCAAGGAAATCAGATGAAAAAAGCTAGAAGGTATCCAGTAAGACAACCTAATGCTCAAAATTTCAATGGATATTGTTTTGTTTGCAATAAATTTGGTCATATGGCTACTCAATGTAGATGCAGAATGAATCCAAGTGGTCCATCATTCTCAGGTTAGTGTTTCAATTGCAATAAGTATGGTCATAAGTCAATTGAATGCAAAAATATGTCAAACAACTTTTTCAATAGAAATGTCAGATGTTATGCCTACAATAGATTTGGTCATATTGCTAACCAGTGCAAATCAAGAGAAAATTAATGGAATAACTAGTTCAAAGAAATTTTGCGTGCTATAATTGCAACAAATCCAGTCACATTGCAAAATTATGTAGAAGCAAGAAGGGTCTAGTAAACTAAAGGAAAAATATGCAAAAGGATGACAAGGGAAAAGGAAAAGTTACTACAGATGAGATCAGGAAGCAAATGAAGAAGACATGGGTGAAGAAGAGTGCCTCTGATGTAGGAAACGATTCCACACCAAAATTTGGTGCTAGAAATTCCTCCAGGAATTAGTTTAAGGCCTCTAGCCTAGGGGGAGCTCTCAAGAAAATCTTTTACCCCCTGTTGATAGTTAGTACTAGAATGTGGCAGATTGGAACCATTACATTGATGATCTACATATGTTTTGGGATCTCTTGTGGAGGAAACTTATGCAATATTGGAGGTTGGTAGAAGAATTTTCTTTCGCAGTCTATGAAAATAGGGTATCCAGATAACCTAGGGAAAAAGCATTTATTGCGAAAAAAATTTAGGTGTGTGAATGATAAAAGTTTGCTTCTATCTATTATTTGTCACATTGCATTTTGAGAAGAAGTTTGGAGAGCTCTACAAGCAAAGTTTGGAAAGATTCAAGTTTGAAGGCGATTCGGTGATCAAACCCTAATTCGATGAAAGGTATTTATCTGGAAACTTGTGAAGTTGAAATTTCTAAAAATGGTTGCTCTGTTGGTTGTTGATATCAAGGATAGACCCCGTCCGAAATTCAAATGGCACCCGTTCAAATCTATTAAGACAAAACCATTAAGTGCATTTTCTTCTATTTCATATGGTGTTTTGCATATTGAAGATATTAGGGCATACATCCATGTGAATGTTGAAGAATTGGAAAGCGCCTAGTTGTTAAATTTGTATACAAATCACATTGTGGGAGATCTCTATGTAAAACCTGAATTTAAAACTTTGGAGGAGAAGAAGTTCACTCAGATTGTGAAATTTCCTGTGTTCGACAAAAATGAATGGGTTCAATATATATTGAGTTGAGTGCATGCCAAGTTTATGTGGTTAAGTTAGCCTTTCAAGATCACAAAGGAAGCTATAAGGACTGTTACAGGTCTAAATTCATCTGGTGGGTTGCCGACATTGAAATCTGTGAAGAACCAAATAGTTATTGAGGCAACCAGTTTAGTTTTCGACAAGAGAGCCATGAAAATTAATGACATCATTGAAGTGGATGTGAGATTTGATTCTATGGTTATTGGTTATAAAATCTATCACTCCAGCCGGGATAATTACATATCCGGTATCGTAATCTATGCAGCTTATCAGATAGTCAAGGAAAATGCAAAATATGATCTATGTGAGTTACTCTGAAGCCAGCTAATTGAAAATCTTGGAAAAATCAAGAAGGATAAGAAGAATTATTTCAAGTATGGTAATTTATTGTTATGTTTATTCTTCTACTTCATGAATGAAGTTTCGAGAGTTGGTAAAGTGCAATGGCAAGGTGATAAACCAGTAGTTGTTCAAATCAGAGACATCTTGTATGGAATTGGTGATAGAAAAGCAAGGAAAACTGCTATCTAGGGTTACTTCAAAAGCTTTCAGAGTGAGATGCAAGCTAGGGAAAGGATTCCTACATCTATTGTGGAAAAATATAAGGACACTATTTGCTTCATGGTTGACATTTATCAATGCTTGATGGAAGCTGCAGAACCTAGAATAGTTTGGATAATGCTTATGTGTTATGAGGTTGAAGAACACATCTTGGAGCTGTATGCTCAACACCTATTGAGTAAACCTTGGGATCCGATAGAAGAAAGGTTTGGTACCTTTGAAGAGAAGGATATGCAAGTACATGAACAATTAAAGAATCTTATGATAGTCCGGAAGGTGAGAAAGGAAGTTGAAGCTTTTGCAAAAAGCATGGGGATATTAGCTAAAGCAGTGAGGGAAGCTAGGAGGAAAATAGAACAAGTTGAAGAAGGAGAGCCTACTAGAACTAAGTTTGCTAGTCCGACAGCATCCTCTGCCAGATCTAGATCTACAAGGGTCTTTGCACTCTCATCCGGTCTTGCAAATAAATCAAGCCCTGTAAAAGCTCAAGTCAAGACATTCGGGAGATAAGGAAAGAGGAAGAAGGATAAAAGAACAAGAGTCTATGTTACAGTTGAATATGATGAAGAAACTGAATCTGATGAAGAGGTAAGAGAAATTAAGAAAAAGGGCACAAAATCATCGAAAGTCTCTAAGGACAATCCCTCTGGTGAAGAGAAAGCAAAGAAGAAGGTGAAAATTGATAGATCGGGTATGTCTGTAGAGGAAGTGGAAAAAGCTTTGATTAAGGATGGTAATCTCAAGCCACTTTCTGAATGGTATGACACCTTCGATAATGCCAATCAGAGAATTCTTGAAGAAGCCACAATAAATTACTTTAATAATTTCAATATGACTCTCATAGAAATAATGCCAGATTTTCCTAAAGGGCTATATGAAGTCTTGGAAATGAGGAGAGTTAATGCAAGAACTAAACAAGAATAGATGTGAGAATGCATACTTGTTGATCTATGTTCGGTAATGTCAATAGAAGAGATGAAGAAGATCCTCAATGATGCAAAAAGGGATTTTAAGAGAAAAACAAGGGTGAATAAGCTTATGATCAGACAGACTGAGGAAGTTGCAAAAGATACTAAGAAAATTCTTAAGGAGGTTTTATTAAAGAACATATATAATATTGTTTCTGAAGAAACTCATGATGAAGATGTTCCATCTGGTCCAAAAATTGAAGAGGTGAAAGAGGAAAAAATTGAGGATACTCTGAATCCTCTTGATGTGCAAGATATTGAAATTTCCATGGAGACTGAAGCTCCTAAAGTTGTGCCAGTTGATGAGATAGAGATTCCTAAATCCAAGTAGGAATCTATGATTGAAGAAAAGAAGGTTGAGACAAAGGAGGTTGTTGTGGAAGCAAGAGACACTTCCAAGGTAGTAAAGGAGTTTTTAGAAGAACAACAGGAGGAGTTTGACCTTGAATTATTTGAAGGTCCTGTCAACTTAGCCACTCTATCTCCTATTCAGAAGTTGAAGGTAGCATCATTTGCTCAGGCCAAGCAAGGGAGGAGATACTGAAATCTCACATTGAGGACAGTGAGCTGCTAAGTCTTGCATCTAGTATCTTAGAGAAGATCATTCCTACATATGTGAAGGATTCATCTGATTCTCCATCCGGTCAATCGAAGAAGCTCATCAACTCTATAAGTACTCACTTTGAGTCTCTTGAAAAGTCAACTAAGGATAAGGTTCAAAAAGAATTTGATGCAAAAAGGTTCAATAGATTGAAGGGTATGATTGCTAATGATAAATCCTTGTTAGCCACCTATGTAAAGAGCATTCAAGGTGCATTGTCTGAACGTGGAAGTGTTTATAATTCATGCTTATCTTTTTCTAAGTTTACTAAGGTCACTAAGAAGAAAATGAAGAAGTATGAGAAACAATTAGCAAATATATCTCAAGCCTTTGATCCTCTAACCATTTCTGTGAGTAACCAAAAAGGTCAAGTCATATCCCTACTTGACAAAATAAAAATTTTGAAGCATGAAAATGACAGAATTTTTGAAAGAGTATGTGAGCTCAGAGGATTGATTGGTCCTAAGATGGATACAATGCTCAGTGCATTGAAGGAAGCATAGGATGCTATGGCTTTCAGTGATTCGACAAACCTTGAGTCAACAAAGATGCAATCCTACTTGTTTTGTGGTCACATGAATATTTTGGAGAGTCTCAAAAAGGGTTGGGACACTATTTTGAGCCTATTAAAGAACAATTTTGCAAATATATTCAAGTTCATTTAAGTTAGAAAAGCATGTTTGTACATATGCAATTTGTTCATAGCAATTTTGTATGATTTTTAGTTTGTATGTTATCTTTGAATCTTAGAGCCTCGTATTGATTGGTGTGCAAGTTAGAAGATCCCGATGATTGATTTTTTGCTTAACAGTGCAAGAAGGCCGACTAAGTGAATGTAGCATGTTGCAGATATTCGAGGCATAATTATTTAAGGTGTTTTTGTGTTTGAGGATTTTGTTTTGGATCCTCACTATGTTGTGGCTGACTTTGGTTGGTGTGCATTGAAAATTATTTATGGATTGAGCTGACAATTTATACATGTTTTATATTTTGCTAAAGTCGACATGTAGTTGTTGAAATCTCTTGTTGCAGATATATATAACTGATTGTTTATATTTGTTTCCTCTATTTCATCTATAGTTAAATCAGGAGATATAATCAAATGTTAGATCTTCAGAGGCCAGTGGGACATTCACACAAGGGCAAAGACTCTACATCTGTTGCTAGGTCACAGGGAACTCAATGGGAGAAGCCACCCTAGGAAGATTCGGCATAAAAATCATCCAAGGAGAAAGTCGGCAAGACTCTCCTACTATTTGGCCGACTGACTGTTTGATTTATTCCATCCTAAACAGGTCGCTGAGACCTAGTTTTTGTCATGCCGAACGAGCCTGCAGAGCCTATCGCTGTAACAAAGAGGGTTCGGTATGACCTCGTACCGCGTGGATTTCCTTGGCCGATAGGCCATTCAATCATCATTCGTCGAGACTCTCGGTGACTATAGGCTTTGGGGAGACCTACAACGCTCAGTGAGAAGTCCCAGCGAAGGTCCAATGTCTCGCCGACGTGTGAACAGTCTCAGAGCGAGAGATGCTTTCGGCAAAAGTGAGGGGCTTTGCCGGGAGGTCTTGGCGAGGACGAAAGTCTCGCCGAAAGGAAAGGATGGGCCTCGATGCAGTTGTCTTCGACGGGAGTCCTGCCGACACAAAGGAACCTCAGTGTAACTAAGGGACTTCGCCGAAATGTCCCGCCAACATCAAATGTCTTGCCGAATGAAGAGTTTGCCAAAGGTTTTAAGGCTCGGCATGAGGTCATACCGAAGGCTTAGTGTCTCCCCGACAGGAAAGGCGGCATCACTAAAGCTAATGTCTCGCCGACATCAGATGTCTTGCCAAAGGGTGAGAAGAGCTCAGAAAGAATGCAGGAGTTCGGCGAGAGTCTCAATGAAGGTAAAGAAGAGATCAGACAGAATGAGGGCGGGGTCGGCAGGATGTCTTACCGACCGAGCAAGCTCTCCCTGAGCTCAAGTGAACTTTCAGTGGAGCGGGGAGACTTCGAGATAGAAGTGATAGGGAGGTCCCTCCAACATTGATATGTCTCGCCGATACACAGGGTGAAAGGGAACATCCCGGTGGAGTGAAATGCTTTCGAGGTGACACCAATAGACTCTTGCCGAAAACACAATGGTAGCTCTTCGGGCAGACAAAAGGGTATTCAGCAGGTGGTCTTAGTGACCCGCCAATGTCTCATCGACAAGGAGGCTTTCGGTATATCTTTCGAAGTCGGAGAGAAGTCTCCCCGACTCGGTGATCTCTTGACGAAAAGAAAGCGGAGCTCGGTAAGGTAAAATGCATTCGGGGAGACACTGACGACCTCTTGCCGACAGATGAAGTGAGGCCTCGCCGGGATAAGTGTCGTCGGCACAACCTCATGCCAACCAGAGAGGGTCTCCCCAACCAAGGGGTCTTGAAGGCTGAAGCAAACAAGTAGGGGTCCCACCAACAAAACATCTGGTATCGCTAAGAGTTGGGGCTTTCGCCATGGGGTCCTGGCGACTGTCTGGAGTCTCGCCGAAGGTTATATACTTTGGCATAGTCTTGTGAGATCGATAAGAGGTCTCCCTGACTTGGTGTTGTCTCGCCGACAGTAAAGTGAACAGCTCGGTAGAGAGTGAAGAGGCGCTCGGTATGAAGTCTGGCCGACATACCAATGTCTCACCGAAAGCCAAAGGAGCTCGAGCCCGGAGGAGAAGAGTAAGCCTGGGGGCAAACGAAATGAGCTCGACGAGAGGTCATCGCCAAGAGTCATACCGACTGCGTATGTGCTTTCCGAGAGATGGAGGGCTCGTTAGGAGGTCTTCCCGAACATATAATCTCTAGCCGACAGCGATGGATGTACCAAATGAAAAGGATATCGGTGTGACTCAATGGTGCTCGCTGGGACTTCTAACCGAATCCGTTTGTCTTACCGATGGTTTTGGCAGTATCAACATGACTTCTAAAGCTACAGAGACACATAATCGCATCGGTAAGACACTTTCAGTGTCTTGCCAAGATGTAATTCCATTCAAAAGGACTTTTGACCAGCTGCAGGGCCCGCGTAGAAAGTGCTCGACTAACCAAAGGGATCTGAGGTGAGCCGTGGCAATCTGATCAGAACGTGGAATGCCAACGCAGGACAAATGCAACATAAATACAACATATATTTGTTCTGAGCTCGGGGGGCATTCAATGCGGTTCTTCAACAAGGGACTCGGTAGCTAGACACAATGGATTAGAAGAATTAATGCTACAAAAAGATCAGGAGAAGGCTTCTCCAAGAGCATTTCTTCACACCGACACCAACAACAGGGACACACAAGCTTCTGCAATTAATTCATCAAAGATCTGAGATAGATCTTTTTCTGAACTGGGATATTTTTGTAAGCCCTAAGGGGCCGACATACAGTCTGTATATAAGGCATTTTTTTGCCTTTTTGTAAATAGTTCTGATTACACACTCTGAAGAGTTAGTGATTTTTTAATCAATCCTTTCTCAATCAATGTATGTTTTTTTTGTAACTCAACTGGAATCCTAAATACAACACAGAGTTTACCTTGGAAGTTTATGTTCATGTTTGTATTGATTCTCATTTTTGTATCTTTCTTTTGAACAATGCAAGTCTTTAACTGTGTTTTATAATTTTGTGTTCATATCTTAGAGCTGTGAAATTAATCTTTCCTTCCTGAGGTGTGTATGTGGGCCAAACTTGTGAGGACTAAGGCATTAAGTCTGAAAGAAGTTGCTTTGAGAATAGCGATTAGGCTTTCAAGCATATGTTCTTCCTGTGTTCATTTCATGATTTCTTATCAGTTCGGTGTATCACCCTAGTGTAGTCTTTTAATTTATGCATCTCTTCGCTCTTTCCTCTCAAAGAAGCAATAGTTTAGGTGATACCCAAAGGAAGTTGGCCTTCTCCGGAGGTTCATTTCAGCCATAGATGACCCACAGCCTTGAGATGATCCCATGTTGCTCTAGAATGCTCAATTTTATTTTGTAAACTTTGCACAGGGTGCAATTCTAGGTGACAACAGTTTCTGGCACACCCGGTGGGACTGAAATTAGATTAAAATACTGGTTTAGTATGCAACCAGTGAATTACAGACTTTGCAGAAGTCCTTTGGCATACTTGGCAACTCCACAAAGAGGAAGAACTCCAGAAATCCACGCCTTCTATAGTATATGAAAAAAGTGTGAACAAGAAGTAGCTCAGGCCCTTTTGAATACTTGCAGCTGTCACCACCAAGAAGACAAGGCAAAGTTGAGGAAAGGCGGAGAAAAACAATTATCTATTCCAGGAAAACTCAATCCACTCCTCCACCTGTAAGGTCTCATTTCGTTGCACCAACAAATCCACCTTAGATACCTTCAATGGCCGCTCCAAGGAATCAACCCTTTGTTGCTTTCAACGGAGGGAGTCCTTTGAACTTTCCGCAACACAATGATATTCCAATGGCAGCTTTGAAGAGTCTACCAATTTTCACGGGAGAAGGCCAAACCACTCCAATTAAACATTTGAGAGATGTGGCTTCGTTATGCGGAGTCCACCACATAACACAAGAGGACGTCGTAGTGAGATTGCTAGCTGCTTCACTGAAAGGAAGAGTTGTGCAGTGGTACAGGAGCCTACCAGTCAGTTCAATTGCAACATGGGACGATTTTGGAGAAAAATTGCATAAGCAATTCCAAGATAGGTCTGACAACCTGTCTCTATTAGAGAAACTAACTATAATTAAGAGGGCTCCGCAAGAGCAGATGAACGACTTCAACTTCATATTTCAAAGAACTTGGGATAGAATCCCTACAATGGTGAGGCCACCTCCAGAATACGCATTTTTATATTTTTTGAGAGCTCTAAACAACGATATAATTGTCATGATACAGTCAATAGGAGGAGTGTCTTTACCAAATGCCTCCAAAATAGCTATCAGAGCTGAAAACAGCCTAATACAAGCTGGTAAGCTTGCTCCCAGGCCACCAATGCCAATATTCCCAGAGATTCATACAAACATTCCTTTGTAGATACCTCCTTTCACACCTCTACCAGTTGTACCAACGCTACCAGCTATTGTTCAAACCATTGACAAGCAAGAAAGTGTTGCTTCAAGCTCATCAAATGAATTACAAGAGATCAAAAGTCTTTTACAGACTTTTGGTAACAAGTTGGTGAACTTGGAAAAGCAACAGACCTATTCCAGGCCTTATCAATAGCAAAATCAGGCCTCAAGTCAACCTTTTCAAAGTCAACAACAGCAATTCCAAGGGAATAGATAGCAGTATCAGGGCAATTATCAGGGCCCAAGACAGAGTGTGAACAAAAGGCCTTTTCAGGCCTATGCTCCAGCACCTGTTAGTGCAGTCAGGGACCTGGTTCCCACTCAAAACAACTTAGCAGCTGATTATGAGTGGTGCTACCCTTGTAACCAGCCTCATAATCAAGCCACTTGTTCAAATGGACTCATCAATCAAGCACTGATGGTACAAAATGCTTCAAGTTCAAAGCAGAGTGCATGCAATGATGCATCTTCACAACATCAGGACCAATTCAGCAGTGATACAACCCTGCTTAATTGGCAAGGTCAAAAATTTTGTGGGTTGAATGAGGATAGCTCTCCAATTGCAGCTAACACCAGGGCAAAGAAGAGAGCATTTGAGCTTGACCAAATAGCTGATAGAGGAAGGGCGACAGCTATGGACCATCTACCTCTCGAGTGACTAGTGGTTGGCAAAGAGATCAGCAACTCCCAGACAAGGAGTAGCCATGCTTACAAGCTGATCATACTGGCATAAAGGTAAATAATAAAAATTCAATTGTACCTTTTAACATTCTTGATAGTATGAAAAGGACAAATGTAACCATGTCTATGTGGGATTCTTTAGTCATCCCCGGTCAAAAGGATATGTTACAATCAACCCTATCAAGTTTGAAAATGTCTGATGATTCTGAGCCCCCAATAGGTCAGGTTAGAGCCGTGTTAACAAATGATTCTCAGGGAAATGATCAACAGCCTTGCATAGAGAATGAAAAAGGAGTTAAACCACCTCCTTTCTACGTGTCAGTAATTATCGGTGATAAATTAGTCCATAACTGTATGGTAGATAGTGGAGCTAGCAGCTCCGTCATGCCAAAATAGATTGCTGACAAACTTGGACTAAAATACCAGCCTTTGGAGAAGGGAGTGATCCAATTGGATGGCACTTCGGTTAATACTTTGGGTATTATCAAGGATCTAAATCTCACTTTGCATGCTTGTCCAAATTTTTCAGTCCCTCAAGACATATGTGTCATAGACCTTCGACCTTTCTTTTCCTTGTGTTTATCTAGAGACTTTACAGCCAAGATAGGTGATTATGTGTCGACCGATTGGTCACATATGCTATTTAAAACAAGATATGGGAATAAGGTTACCATCAAGTCTGAAAGGTTGGCCAAAGACCACATTGAGCCATATAACCCAAGCCCCATCAATTCTGCTCCTTCTGCTGCAAATGAAAATTGTGTTTTTTTTACTGACGATGAACTAGTTGTTGCTCAAGAACTCCAATTAGAAGTTGTTCTTGACGTGTTGCTGCATGAATGGGTGGTTGAAAATGTATCAGACAGCCCTGTAGACCTCATTCAAGATGCTGGTATGGGAAACTATGTCATTCTTGAGCCTGATACAGAGATTCCAAACTTGGAGAAAGATGCAGATCCGTTATTGTAACCGCTTAATGGACTTTGGGAGATGTTCTTTGATGGTTCTAGAAGTAAAAATGGAGCAGGAGGAGGTGCAATGTTGATTTCTCCACAAGGTGATAGGTACTACTCTGCATTTTGTTTTGCTTTTGCATGCTCCAATAACACTGTTGAGTATGAAAGCCTTGTTCAAGGTCTAGAGTGGGCAAGAAAGAGAGGAATAGCCAACTTGAAAGTCCATGGGGGCAGCGAATTAATTGTTAATCAAGTAAGGGGCCTGAATGTTGCTAAAAATGACACATTAAAGTCTTACAGAAATAGAGTGTGGAACATGCTCGAAGATTTTGATGCCTTTAACTTAGTGTCTATCCCAAGAAATCAGAACAAGCATGTTGACAGGCTCGCAGCCATTGGAGCACAGTTTGATATTCCAAATGACATCAGAAAAGAGAAGGTGTAGCAATATGTGAAAGTTGTAGTCAGACCCTCAATTCCTGACAACAACATTCACTAGCAAGTCTTTGACAGTGATGAGCAGATCCTTTCCTTCTTGCTTGAGGAAGATCAGTTCTCCATGGTGAATCAAGCAAAACTCAAGCAGCAGTATGGTGATCAGGTCATACAACTAAAGACAAACAAATTTCCCAAAGGCTTGGTTACCTTAGAGTCAATTTTTAGTACTGATGATTAGCTCAAAAAGGGTGGAGCTGGCTTGCAAATCAAAGAAGAGCACTATGAAGAGCTGGAGATTTTCAAAGGTAAACTTCTTAAGATAGGAAAACTTTGTTCACCTGAAGATAGACAAGATTTTGTTACTTTCTACCAAGAGTTTCTTGATGTCTTTGCTTGGGAGTATTCAGATTTGAAAGGATTTGATCCCCATATTGCTCAGCATACAATTGAATTAGAACCTAACGCCAAGCGAGTAAGGTAGAAACAAAGGCCCTTGAATCCTAAACTTGAGCCCGTAATGATTAAGGAGCTGACTAAACTAGTTGAGGGGGGTATTGTCTTCCCTATCAAGCACACTTCATGGGTTTCTAATCTTGTACCGGTTAGAAAGAAAAGTGGTGAGATAAGGCTCTGTGTAGACTTCAAGGATCTTAACCGATCCTCTCTAAAAGACCACTACCCACTGCCCTCCATGGAACAAATCTTACAGGAGGTTGTTGGTTCTGAAAGGTTTTCCTTACTAGATGGTTTTTCAGGATATAATCAGGTGTTGGTTAAAGAGGAAGATCAGTTTAAGACTGCTTTTACAACTAAATGGGTTGCCATGGCATACAAAAGGATGCCTTTTGGTTTGTCCAATGTTGGTGCCACGTTTTAGAGAGCCATGGACATGGCGTTTCAAAGTTTGATCAACAAGATTATACTGATTTACCTAGATGACATCACAGTTTATTCTAAGAATGTTGATGAACATCTGTTACATCTTAGGAAAGTGTTTGAAAAATGCAGAGAGTTTGGTATCTCCCTCAATCCAAAGAAGAGTATCTTTGTTGTCCACGAAGGGAAACTATTAAGACACATAGTGTCAAAGCAGGGAATCACTATTGACCCTAAAAGAGTCAGAGCCATACTTGAGTTGCCGCTGCCTAATCACAAGAAGGGCCTACAAAGCTTTCTAGGATAGATCAACTTTCTGAGAAGGTTCATTCCAGACATGGCGAACCTGCTACAACCTCTAACAACCATGTTAAAGAAAAATGCAGTCTTCAGTTGGACAAAGGAGGCAAAGCACAATTTTGGAGAAATTAAGGAGGCATTAGCATTTGCTCCGACATTGGTAAACCCAGACTTCTCTAAAGACTTCTTTCTATATGCTTTTGGTAGTAGTGGTGCAATCTCTGCTATGCTAGTTCAAAAGAATAGCAACAATTTGGAGCAACCCATAGCCTTCTTTAGCCAAATACTTGCTGATTACGAAGAAAGGTATACATTTGTTGAAAAGCATGTTCTCTCTGTGATTAGAAGTCTGAAGAAATTTAAACCTTTGCTTTCAAACAATAAGGTTCATATTCTGGTTGCACACTCAAGTGTGAAGGAATTTTTGTTGAATAAGGATCTGAATGAAAAAAGAGCAGGGTGGATCACTAAGGTCATGGAGTACGATGTAGATATTAGCATCACCAAACTAGTTAGAGGTAAAGGTCTTTGTGAACAGCTTGCTTCAAGGTCAAGCAGTGAAAGTGAACTAGAAAAGGATGTTGTGCTTGCCAATACAAATGAGCCTCAAAATGCTCAAGATGATGTGCCCATGGGGATAACTAATTGGGTCCAAGATATGACCCAATTTCTACAAACTGGTTAATTCCCATTAGGTCTGAACAGAGCCAAAAGAAGATACTTTAGACTGCAGTCCATATTATATGTGCTGATGGGCAATGTTCTTTTTAAAAAGGATCTAAATGGTGTCCTGTTAAGATGCATTCACAGTGACCAAATTGAAAAAGTGCTTCATGAGTTTCATGACGGAGCTGCAGGAGGTCACTTTGCTCCTAGAACTACTGCCTGGAAGGTCATGAGAGCTAGTTACTACTGGCCCAGCTTGTTCAAGGATGCGTATGCCTGGTCAAGAAAGTGCATCAAATGTGCTCTATTTTTAGGAAAGGAAAAGCTGCCTGCTATGCCCCTACATCCAATTCAAGTAGAGCAGCCCTTCATGAGATGGGGCATTGATTTTATTGGACCAATAAATCCACCTTCCAGTTCTGGTCACAAATGGGTACTTACAGCCACTGACTATTTTAGAAGGTGGACAGAAGCGGTTGCATTGAGGGAAGCAAAAGAATCCTCAGTGTTGAGCTTCTATGAAGATATAGTCACCAGGTTTGGAGTGCCTGACTCCATCATATCTGATAATGCCCTTGCATTCACGGGTCTAAGGGTAACCGACTGGGCCGTTGAGCATGGCATTCATTTGAGCACATCTTCAAATTATTACCCTCAAGGTAATGGCCTAGCTGAGAGCACGAATAAGAACCTCATCAAAATTATTAAAAGAACCATAGAGGATAGCCAAAGGACCTGGCACGTCAGTTTAAAGAATGTACTTTGGGCAGAAAAAGTGACCCCTAAGAGGTCTGTTGGTAACTCGCCATATATGTTGGTCTATGGCAAAGAGGCAAGATTGCCACTATTAGTGGAGCTTCTGGCTCTTGATGGTGTTCACCAGTTGAAGATGTTTGAGGAGCAGGACCCCACGTCTGTAAGGTATGTAGAGCTCATGGAGCTTGAAGAATCAAGGGACAGAGCAATGAAATCTTTAGAGTATCATCAGCTCTAGACAAAGAAGACATTCGACAAAAGGGCTACAGCGAAGTATTTTAAGAAGGGAGACCTCGTGCTCAGGTGGGACGTTCTTAAAAGCAGGCCTGGCCATCACACTAAGTTCGACAATATGTGGATTGGTTCATTTATTATCATAGGCTGTAAGGAGCACAATGCTTATTAGTTGGCTATGACAGAAGGGGATTTGCTTCCTATCCCAGTCAATGGGATACACCTTGAACCATACTTTCAAGCCTGATAAGTGCCTTTCTTGTACATATCTAGTCAGGTTTTATGTTTCAATAAGTGCTTCGCACTATGGTTCATTTGTTTTCTGTTTTGTTCCATCCCCTAAATGTTGTTTTAACGCGGTATTTTTCTTCGTCGTTTTCCCTTGTTTAATTTTTTTTTTGCAAGCCTGTTATAACCCGTGGATCTCATGAGGTTGAGGCCATGTGCAAGACTGACATTTTATTTGTTCTCTGAGTTTTCTAACGACTCCATGCCCAATGGATAAGCCTAGTCACTGGTTCTCATGTTTAGCAGGCAAACATCCCACAAAGGTCACCAGAATTGTTGCCTCTATTTCACCTACAGTTAAATCAGGCGAGATAATCAAATGTTAGATCTTCAGAGGCCAGTGGGACATTCACACAAGGGCAAAGACTCTACATCTGTTGCTAGGTCACGGGGAACTCAGTGGGAGAAGCCACCCTAGGAAGATTCGGCATAAAAACCATCCAAGGAGAAAGTCGGCAAGACTCTCCTACTATCTGGCCGACTGACTGTTTGATTTATTCCATCCTGAACAGGTTGCTGAGACCTAGTTTCTATCATGCCGAATGAGCCTGCAGAGCCTATCGCTATAACGGAGAGGGTTCGGTATGACCTCTTACCGCATGGATTTCCTTGGCTGATAGGCCATTCAATCATCATTCGCTGAGACTCTCGTCGACTATGGGCTTCGAGGAGACCTACAACACTCGGTGAGAAGTCCCAACGAAGGTCCAATGTCTCGCTGACGTGTGAAGAGTCTCAGAGCGAGAGATTCTTTCAGCAAAAAGTGAGGGGCTTTGTCGAGAGGTCTTGGCAAGGATGAAAGTCTCACCGAAAGGAAAGGATGGGCCTTGATGTAGTTGTCTTCGGCAGGAGTCCCGCCGACACAAAGGAACCTTGGTGTAACTAAGGTACTTCGTCGGAATGTCCTGCCGACATCAAATTTCTTGCCAAATGAAGAGTTCGCCAAAGGTTTTAAGGCTCGGCATGAGGTCATGCTGAAGGCTTAGTGTCTCCCTGACAGGAAAGGCGGCGTCACTAAAGCTAATGTCTCACCGACATCAAATGTCTTGCCGAAGGGTGAGAAGAGCTCAGAAAGAATGCAGGAGTTCGGCAAGAGTCTCAATGAAGGTAAAGAAGAGCTCGGATAGAATGAGGGCGGGGTCGGCAGGATGTCTTGTCGACCGAGCAAGCTCTCCCTAAGCTCAAGTGAAATTTTGGTGGAGCGGGGAGACTTCGAGATATAAGCGATAGGGAGGTCCCTCCGACATTGATATGTCTTGCCGATACATAGGGTGAAAGGGAACATCCCGGTGGAGTGAAATGCTTTCGGGGTGACACCAATAGACTCTTGTCGAAAACACAACGGTAGCTCTTTGGACAGACAAAAGGGTATTCGGCAGGTGGTCTTAGTGACCTGTCAATGTCTCATCGACAAGGAGGCTTTTGGTATATCTTTCTAAGTCAAAGAGAAGTCTCCCTGACTCGGTGATCTCTTGGCGAAAAGAAAGCGGAGCTCGGTAAGGTAAAATGCATTCGGGGAGACACTGACGGCCTCTTGCCGACAGATGAAGTGAGGCCTCACCGAGATAAGTGTCGTCGGCACAACCTCATGCCGACTAGAGAGGGTCTCCCCGACCAAGGGGTCTTGAAGGCTGAAGAAAACAAGTAGGGGTCCCACCAATAAAACATCTGGTATCGCTAAGAGTTGGGGCTTTTGCCATGGGGTCCTGGCGACTGTGTGGAGTCTCACCGAATGTTATATACTTCGGCATAGTCTTGTGAGTTCGATAAGAGGTCTCCCCGACTCGGTGTTGTCTCGCCGACAGTAAAGTGAATAGCTAGGCAAAGAGTGAAGAGGCGCTCGGTATGAAGTATGGCCGACATACCAATGTCTCACCGAAAGCCAAAGGAGCTCGAGCCCGGAGGAGAAGAGTAAGCCCAAGGGCAAACGAAATGAGCTCGACGAGAGGTCATCGCCAAGAGTCATACTGACTGCGTATGTGCTCGCCGAGAGATGGAGGGCTCATTAGGAGGTCTTCTCGAACATATAATCTCTAGTCGACAGCGATGGATGTACCAAATGAAAAGGATATCGGTGTGACTCAATGGTGCTCGCTGGGACTTCTAACCAAATCTGTTTTTCTTACCGATGGTTTTGGCGATATCAACATGACTTCTAAAGCTGCAAAAACACATAATCGCATCGGCAAGACACTTTTAGTGTCTTTCTGAGATGCAATTTCGTTCAAAAGGACTTTTGACCAACTGCAGGGCCCGCATGGAAAGTGCTCGATTAACCAGAGGGATCTAAGGCGAGCCGTGGCAGTCTGATCAGAATGTGGAATGCCAATGCGGGACAAATGCAACATGAATACAACATATATTTGTTCTGAGCTCGGGGGGCATTCAATGTGGTTATTCAACAGGGGACTCGGTAGCTGGACACGATGGATCAGAAGAATTAATGCTACAAAAAGATCAGGAGAAGGCTTATCCAAGAGCATTTCTTCACACCGACACCAACAACAGGGACATGCAAGCTTCTGCAATTAATTCATCAAAGATCTGAGATAGATCTTTTTCTGAACTGGGATATTTTTGTAAGCCCTAAGGGGCCGACATACAATCTATATATAAGGCATTTTTTTGCCTTTTTGTAAATAGTTATGATTACACAATCTGAAGAGTTAGTGATTTTTTAATCAATCCTTTCTCAATCAATGTATGTTTTTTTGTAACTCAACTGGAATCTTGAATACAACACAGAGTTTACCTTGGAAGTTTGTGTTCATGTTTGTATTGATTCTCATTTATGTATCTTTCTTTTGAACAATGCAGGTCTTTAACTGTGTTTTATAATTCTATGTTCATATCTTAGAGCTATGAAATTAATCTTTCCTTCCTGAGGTGTGTATGTGGGCCAAACCTGTGAGGACTAAGGCATTAAGTCTGAAAGAAGTTGCTTTGAGAATAGCGATTAGGCTTTCAAGCGTATGTTCTTCCTGTGTTCATTTCATGATTTCTTATTAGTTCGGTGTATCACCCTAGTGTAATATTTTAATTTATGCATCTCTTCCCTCTTTCCTCTCAAAGAAGCAATAGTTTAGGTGATACCCAAAGGAAGTCGGCCTTCTCCGAAGGTTCATTTCAGCCATAGGTGACCCACAGCCTTGAGATGATCCCATGTTGCTCTAGAATGCTCAGTTTTATTTTGTAAAATTTGCACAGGGTGCAATTCTAGGTGACAACAATATCATTTTGATATATGTGTTGTAATGTAATGCAAAAATCAGAAGAATTATTGATCAATTGTGTGCAATTTCACTTGAGCAGAAAGAAGATTTGTGATCTGAATTAAAGCAGAAAAATTTTCAGGAGCAGAAGAGCAGAATCAGACAAAGTGCGAAGAATGTTTCAGATGTGCTTAATCGGAACTATAATCAAGAATTAGCAAATGTTATTTTCTCAGTTCAAATCTTTTGGATGTAATCCACATGTTTTGTAAGACAGTGAGTCTTCTTTTGAGCAGTGAGCTCTAGGCAGTGTGCCTAAATGCATGTGCATTCCATTTGTAAACACTTATATTGAGTATGCTCATATTGTGGATTGACCTCCACCATGGTTTTTCCCCTAACAGGGTTTCCACGTAAAAATCCTTGTGTTATGGTGTTGTGGTTGATTCCTTTGGGTTCTTGCATCTTTCTTTTGGTTCAATGCTATAAGTGATTTAAAGATTAGATTAATAAAGTTAAATTTTGCATAACACTAATTCACCCCCCCTCTCAATCTTCCTTGATTCCAACAAATAATCAAGAATGGTTACCCATATGGGATAATGAAAAATACTTCTCTAGCCAAAAACTTGACTCATTTGGACAATTCATGTCTTGATTCCTTTCGTGGGAAACTACATTTCCTTATTGGAAGTGAATTGAGATTGAAATATGTCAAGATATATCTACTTAGTTTCTCATTGTGCCTCATAATTTGGATAAAATCCTTGAGGATGCATATCATGTGTATTTAGTTTTAACTTTATTATTCTTTATTCCTTCTACTTCGTATTGCTAGGACACAAGTTTGATCAATCTAGTTTAAAGGACTCAACATTTGCACAAATGAAAAATTGAGTCTAGAAATCTCCTACTTTTACTCAAAAAACCTAAATACCCATATCTAGGGGATTAATGTGTAAATTAGTAGTTCTGGTTTGATTCTAAATTTGGTGTGAATTGTGTAAGTAGGTATGCAGCCCTTTCTACTACCCTTTTCCCTAAATAGTTCTTCATCAACTACCACTCACTAAGGTGACACAATTCAATTATAAGAGGATTGACTCAAACTTAACAAATAATTTTTACTTTACTATTAAGGAATTCACTTCTAAATGGTGACAAGTTGATTTTAGCAAGTTTTCTTACAATTCCTTAAATAATGACCCACTTGGTCTTTAATTGATGCTTGATTTAATTTTAGGAGATTTCCCACTTTAATTGGAACTTTTTTTAAATGTCCTTATTTATCTCCAACAATTTATAGGGATGAGGCTATAAGCATCGTTATTCTAACTATATTAGGCATTAGATGCAATAGTTCTATTAGAGCTATTGGAATGTTTAATTTTCTAGGGTGGTCCTTAGGGTTTTTCTAAGGTATTTTGCTAAAAGCCTAAATCATTAGAGTTTTTGGCACTTTGTATTGCTAATATAGCTTTTTATAATTTTACATTGATTTGTTTATTAATTACTTAAGCAATTATAGTTAATGCCTTTGAGGGTCGTGGTTTTACTAGCCCCTCATGTTATTCATCGATGTGTACCTATCTTAATTGTTTGTATCTGTAATGTCCCATATCTTGATTTTCCCTAGAATTCACCTATTGATCACAAATTTCAACAAATTAGAGTTAGGTTTTTACCTTATTAAATAAATATCCCTTTAATGATGCAATCTTGGATTGGAATCCTACATTCACCACACAAATAATATATGAAAATTATGTATATATGCTTGTTAGGGTTAGGCAATTGCATCACATCTAGATGTTATCAACAACGCAAACATATTAAGAAATTGGGAGAAGGGACATGATGGATCCGCCCAAAGTCATATGCCAAGCCTAAGAGGGTGTACACCATAACTCTCCCCCTTGGTGACTTGTACCTACTTTCCCCATCAATGTCCCAGCCCCTAAATACACTTGTCATCTTGTGGAATAAGGCAAGGGTCATGAGTGGGCTTTGTCAGCTCTCTATGTAAGCATCCTTACTTAGCCTATCTACCACTCCACCCCAGGCGCATCCTACAAGATGGGTTTCAGAAAATCAAGCACATCACCTATTCTATCACAAAAAATCATTCATTAAATATTTGTATTATCATATAGGAAATAGGCATACATATGTAAACAATGATTTGCAAAAATACACCTAATAATATTGATATATCTGATAATAGCAATTTGTGGTGATGAATTGGACAGATTCTCCTTTGTTTCTTGGTATGTATGTTTCTTCTCCTTAATTGATTGATCTGTCTTCAATATTCATAAGATTTTACTTACAAAGAAGCAATAGGTTAGTTCCATTGAATAATTACTAATGTGTCAATAATTGTTGCAAGCATTATTATTGCATAATCGTATATAATGTATATATAAATAATTAATTCTATTCAACTTACTTCCCTTATTGATTTACGGTTTGTCTTCCTTTATCTCTTCTTGATCCAACTCCCCACATATTAAATCTGAGTATATCATATTAATGTATTTGTTGCTACAGTCAAGAAATACTCCTATATCTATCTTATTTGTTGTCCCATATATCTATGCTTAAATCTTCTTATTTTTCTCCTTGAATGCAAATTATTAATTTTGATCTACTTTCTATAGTATGCAGATATCGGCCTCAAAATAAGTGTTTCTTGAAGATGATTCACTACCCTTTCTAAGTGCAGATGATTCTTTGTTTTCTGGTCTCCATTTGCTTTTATATAATCAAAGAATATTTCCTTCATTTTTGGTTTCTCCCTCTCTTGTCTCAATGTATTCTTTATATCCTTGTATTCAAATGATGGGACACATCCCTTTGAAGAGAGGTATCCTCTTAAATGGATATGTCCTTTGGATTATACCAATTGTTGGTTTTAATTACTATTTTATTAATAACTTTTCCTTAATCATGTTAATCGTTGCTTATATTCATCCTCTTCTATTTCAAATCTAAGCACTACTAATTATATTTGGTCTTACATTGGTGGGGGCATGACATAGGGGGTTAGGGCCATAGTTTATTTTTTAGTTATATGTCATTTACGTTGCAAGTCAGCTACCATTTCAATATATTTTATTTGTGGTCGACTAGCAATGAAGGTTTGGGTCGGCCAACAAATTATTTATTTTATTTATTACTATTATTTTGATGTCTAGATTTTGTGCTACGATTTGAAGATGGAAGGGGCATGATAGTCCACCCTACCCAAGATTGCTTGTCCTCAAGCAATCACAACTAAGATTTGTAGATTTTAAATATTGCCCCCTTTTGTGACGATATTAGCTTCAATTGTGATACTTTGGAAACTCAACCAATTGTTGATTATTTTGGTTATGTTTGACTCTATGTCCTAGAGAGCAGTTCTGAGTATACTTACCTTAACTTACTACCAATAGGGTTAATGCCATCCTCTAAAGTATGAGGGAAATTTATTGTCTTATGTACTATTATTTCTCAATATCTCTCAACAACAAGACCAACAGTTTTTTGAAACTGGCAAGATTTGTTACTTAAGATGAGTTTTCTCTCATTTCATTACCTCAAGGTTCCTAGGTTATGATGCAAATTCCTAATCCAAAATAATAGAAAAATGTGGAATCCTTATTGTGATGGGAGTGTTGTGAATATCAAGATCTTATGCCTTGATGCAAGGTAAATTTGTTATTTGAGTAAGGAATCTATGTTCAACAATTTCCCTCGGATAAAGTATACTTCATTTCACATAATCATTCAAACCAAGTTTGAGGTGAGTTCGCTTGGGAATGCAAAATAGCCTAAAACATCTTCCAAATATATATTTTCTTATCATTGTCTTGTATGTTATAACCTTCTAGGTGCATATACTTGAGTACAATATTATTGGATTGATCAAGTCCAAAAGTTTAGCATTTACAATCCAACAATAGTACTCACTAATATCAATTCTTTTCCCACTTCTAAATCAACTGGAAATTGTCGCTCCCCTTGTAAAATTTGACATATCCCATGTTTGGAACTAAGATTATTGGGAAAGTATTGTTTATCTTACTAGATACATTTTTAAGCAATATCAATTTATCGCCAAGTTTGAAAGGTGAGAATGATCTTGGGATTTGCAGGTTATGGACCCATGATGTAACTTAGCATAGGGCTATGTAATGATTTTTTTGTAACTTGATTTGTATCAAGTTCATGAATGTAGAGCTACTCTAATCAAGAAAAAGAGTTTAGAAGAAGAAGACCTAAGATGAGATGATTTACTCTAGATATTATATATAGGGGTGAATTTGGTTCACAAGGTAAATTTCACTAGTGGGTTGCAAGGTAGATTATATGTGGTATGAACTCGATTGTACCTTTAATCTCGTTCAAAATGAATAGAACAAATTACTCTTTATTTGAAAAATTGTGTTGTTGCCTTGGGAAATCTTTCGATGTTTTAATTTATTGATTTCTTGATGAGTGACGATTGTTTGATTTTTTGATGGATAGATGAGTGATTATTTATTGAATGTCAATGAATTGATTCATCTGTTATATTCATTCCTTGAATGATTCACCACCCTACATAGTTAATGAATCACCCTTCATGATTTCCTTTAATACTTTACCTCCATGTTGTTTGTTAGATTTATTTCCTATTGATGGTTTCTTTACAAGGAGGTGATTCCTCTTTTTGAATCTTATTGTTGAGGAAGTCAAAGTCTTTCACATTTGAAGGGTCACACATCATCGCTATTCTTGAGGACCTAATTAATTCTCTTGCAAAATTGCTTGAGGTTAGGGATGTTTTTCTCAAATGAAATGCTCCCCCTTTTATAACAAGTTTGAGGGAAGTCACACCTTTTCACTTAAGTAGTTACAAATCTTCATTATTGTATTTGGATACTAATAATTCAAATTTAGATAAGTTAATTGGTTAGGGCTTCTCACACCAAAAGCATTTTGAAAGACAAGTTTTAACACTTCCATAAATTTTAAGCATAAAGTAATCATAAGAACACATCTTGTTGAAGATACATGAAGCAACACATAGATACACATGATACATAAAGTATAAATACGAAGCATGAATACACATAATACATAAAGTACACACAAGAAGCATGAAGCGTATATGTGAATAATACATGAAGTACACGTACAAATACACGAAGTCACAAATCATACATATGAATACATGTAAATAAAGTATACACATATACACATGAGTGCACACAAGTCACAAAGCATGCAAAGTATACACTTGAAGTCACAAAATATATGAAAGGTATACACATAGTCACATGAATACATGTAGATCACAAAGTGTTGGGTGAAAATTATGTAATCAACTTTTTGATAGATTACACAACTTGGACTTCAGCCACAGCTATGTGAGATGTGAATCTCTCCTCTCCGAAAGGGGAGGCGCCCTTCTTACTGCTAACAGAAGCAATAGTAAATCAAACAAGTAATTACAAAATGTACACGAAACTTATGGAGTGGGGGGGGGGGTGTGTTACATTCATCCTTCTCTCTTTTTTCAGAGAAGATGTTTACAATGCTTCACCGTTGGAAGTTCACAATTCTCGATAACCTTAAACTAACAACTAGCAGTAATACCAATATCTCTATCTCGTCAAAGAGAAGCGTAGAGATACCAGAAGTGATTAATAACAAACAAATAAAGTAAAAAGGGAAAGCTCACAAAGGCACAAAGTCATTCCATAGCTTTTTCAATGTTGGATCTATGCAGATATACCGTTTGTCGCGTTAGAAGCACAAAGTCTTCTTAGACGCAGCAATTCCTTGAACAGCGTGAACGATTACAAGGACAAAGTCTTGTAGATCATCCAACAAAAGTATCAAATAGCACAAACGATTACAAGCACAAAGTCTTGTAGATCATTCAACCAAATGATAAACATTTGTAATCTAAATAATAAATGTAACACAAAGTTTACATAAACTACTTAGAGTCCTTCAGATTCTTCAAACTAATCACTACCAAATAAGATCAACTCACAAAAGTATCGAATCCAACGCAAAGTTTGGCTTGCAATCCTTTTCTTTATTAATCGAATCTCATTCACAAAGCATGAACGCAAAGTTTCACAAATTTGCTTCAAAAAGGGCAGCACTTCGTTGCAAAACACTAAAGGATTCTTTTACAATGAAAATCCCTCACATTATATAGAAAGAGGGATGAGCAAAATTAGGAAAGGGATTGAGAAAATCAGGGAAAGTTAGGTGAGCGATTTTAGGAGATCTCACCTAACTTTGACCAAAGTCAAAGTGTAATTTGTTTTCAAAATATTACATCTTTGGACTTGGTGTAATTACAATTTACAAAAAGACATCCGAAAATGTCGAGAAATATTTACAAGATGCATAATGGGATGCACCGGAAATGTCTAACACTGGAGAATAGGGGGTTGCTTCATGTTTCTTTGCATTGGGCGCGGAAGTCTTCAAATTTCCTCCTAGTCTCCTGCACAAACTTCTCATCTGGACCAACGGTGTAATCCACAATGGTGTGAATTCTCGTGATTGATCTCATGGCAAATGAGTGAACCTTCTTGCACCTGTCAAGATGCGTCTTCAGGTTGTCCAAAGTGAGCCTTGTATCACAAATGATGTTCAGTGAAGCTTCTGAGAAGTCTGAACTGTCAATCAAATTCATGATGGCTTCCTTGAAGATCTGGGATATTTCTGTGGCTGGCAGGAAGATACGATTTTCCTCAAGAAGTTGACTAGGAAACTCTTTGATACCTTTTTCAAGAATGGTGCGATGCCCGTCGACATCTTCCTGTACTTGGTGAAGATCTTCTGTAAGAGATTGAACCACTTGAATTCTGTGTTTCAGTGATTCTCTTACCTCAACAAATTTTTCTTTGTCAGGAATTACCCCAACCTCCACCAATTTGCTGAGCTTTACCTGTTTCATTTCCGACCATGACAACAGGAATTTTTCCATGTCTCTGCGCTCCTGGGAAAGTACACTCTTTTCTTTATCAAGCTCTGTGGTGAGCTTGGCCAACAAGGTAGTTTTCTCGTCCACAGCCAATATAATCTGAGATCCGTGTTCGATGATCTTCTCAACAAAATCATATAACACCCTGCCTTTGGAGGTGAATTTCTCAGCTTTCTTGACAGCTGGGTCTTCAATATTTACCACTGTCAGCGGTTGTGCATTACTTGGAGAACCAGCAAGTCTCTTTACAACAGTGGCATAATGCTCTGCCCTCTGTTTGTACATGTTGCGAGCTTGCTCTACTTTATCGACCTTCACTGCCAAGATATCCAAAGTGACTTAGCATCGGCTTTTGCACTTTCATTGGTAACCTTTCCAACTGGACCTTTGTTACTGTGTAGTCCTCCATATTGACATCACCTTCTTCATTTGGTGGTATGCCAATTTCAGCATACTTGCGGCCAGACTTATCAACGTTCAACCTTGAGTATACCTTTGCCTTTTTCTTCCCTTTGGCTTTTGGAAGAACTATCTCTTTGAGGTCGAGCTCCTCTGGAGAAATCATTTGCTTTTTACGCTTCGACACTTGAGATATTAGCCAAGGAGGAAGAAAGGAAGTGTGAACTTCTGGATTTACTGTCAATTCAGTCGCCATTGCTACTTCTGAAGTTATTGTCACATCTGAACTCACCATAGGTATCGTGACAATTGGAGAAGTGTTTGTCATCATTGCTCCTGTAGTTGACACATTGAGCTGATCACGCATTGACTCATTCATGAAACGATTGAATTTGTTTTCAGAAGTGATATCATACGTTGGCGAAGACAAGCTAGGAATGGACGATGGAGGGCTTGACAGTATATCAACCGTATGGATACTTGTCATTGAAGGAGTATCAAGTTGGGTTGATGCTGTAGGGATGGGGGATATCTCGACTGCAGGAATGCATGTGGTAGGAATAGGTGACAAGGGAATAGGAGGTGGAGGAGTTCTTGAATCTGGAGGGGTATGAGGAACATTTGAAGTCACAGGCGATGATGTTCTGGGAATTTCTTCAACTACATTCTCAGGAGGAGTAGTTATTTCTTGGTCATGCCCGGGTTCCTGTTGATCACCCTCTTGTTTCTCCGATTCTGGTTCACCTTCAAAATCACCTTTAGATCCTTCTTCAAAATCTTCATCAGACTCTTGCCCACTTTCAGAAACCTCTTCGGCATCGGAGTCTGCTTCTACTGAATCTTCATCTTCAGCGGATTGGTCGCTTGAAGTTTCTTCTTCATCGGAATCTATCTCTTCTAGAATAGACTTTTTACCCTTAGAGCGAGATGGATTAGATTCTGTGTTTTCTGTCTCTCGGACAGCCTGGGTATCTTTCTTGCCAACAGTGAACTTGATCCTAGGACCTCTTCACGAAGAAGTGGGAACGGCCGCTGATTTATTCTTGTCACGGAGTTCTTGTTGTTGGGGAGCTTCTGCTTCGGATTCCTCTCCTTCTGAGTCTGTTCTGAAACTTTTCATTGCATAACCATGTTTATGTAACCATTCTTCTGTGTTGGCTAGGATTGGCCTCAACCTTTCTCTCATGCTGGTAACTTCTTTCCTAGACCATTGTATTGCAGGCAACGGCCTTTTAGCAATGCCTTGCTCATCATAGACAGCATTCATGATATCACCTGGATCTTCAAAATCCTCTGGTAGGTCAGCAATACCAAGATCCCTGATTTGTTGAACAGTCAACCTACAATAGTCCATTTTACGAATGGCTTCTTCATCTCTACAATCTGCCCAGATGTCCTCAAAACGGTACCTGTGTTGGTGACCTTTTTGCAACTTTTTTCTGACATCTCGGTAGTTGAAATCAAACCTATACCTGTAGGTTTTGATGGTCATGATCTGCATTTCAGCATAGACAGACTTAGCTTTTTGTGCAGTTTGGATAGTATATCGGCCGATGGTCAGTGGGAACTTGAACCCACGCTTGTGGTTGCTTCTTCGTTCTTTCTGCACTGACATCAACTGTCTGCATGTTTCCATGAGAATCCACTTATCCGAAGGATAACGTGGTAGCATGTAGGGACAACCAGTGTAGCAGCCTACTCTCAAGTAAGTAAACGTTGGGAATTGGAGAAAAATACATCCAACTTTACTTACCACCTTATAAGCCTCATCAGATACTCTTCTTCTTTCAAAGCTGGATCAAAATTGAAGAGTAAAGGCGCAAAGAAAGCATCAGTGACCCGTCTGAAATGATGAAAGCTTTCCTTCAACTCCAATTGATAGAAATATCTGTACACAGGCACCATCATCCGATTTCCTTTTGTAGATAGACCTGGGAATTGTCTCATCACAGCTGCTGCGTACACCAGGTAAGAAGTCATGTAGAACTTCAATGTAGAAGGAGCATTGATCAACTGCTCGTGTATCTCATCACTGATTTGTTTGCCCCAGTCAATATGCACCTTCTGCCTTCTTATGATCCGATGTATTCATACATCCAATCGTGAAAAGTGGATGATTCCGGCAAGCCTTTCACCCTGCTTAGAAACGTGATCATATCCTTGACGTCATCTTTGAAGTCACTTCTCAGGAGTCCTTTCGGCCATCTGGAAACATATGATCTAGGCTTCTTTAACCATTGAGTGTTTATCAACTGTTTAGCTTTATTGGGATCAGCATCGAAGATCTCCTGTGCTTTTGATATAGAGATGTCAATGTATTTCTCCATATGAGGGACCTTGAAGACAATATCGAAGAAGTCGGGGTCGAGTCTCAGAATCTCGTGCCCGGAAGAGTCGATCACGCTTCTGCTTTCTCTGATGTAATGAGACGCAACTTGAAGAACAAACTCGGTATTGTGCGCAGCCGTGGGGAACATTGCCACCAAATGGAGGTTGCTGTGTACGATCGCTCTCATTACATCAGGAAGAGGCTTCGTCTCGGTTAGCTTTGCAAAGTCAACCAAGTCTTGATGACCAACCTCTGTGTCTTTTATCTCTTCGACTTTTGAAAGTACCACAATCGGCGGATAGACACCTTGATATTTGTACTTCATCTTGCCTTTTGCTTTCGAAGAAGGAGGCTTGGTAGCAGTCATCAAAAAGAACTGGAACTCTGATCAATCTTGACTTGATGATCTTTGAAAATAGGCTGCAATCCGTTTAGCCAGAACAAACATTAATTGTTAGGAAACATGGGAAAGCGTGAAATGAGCACGAGGATGGGAAAGCATGGAGCGGATGACGAGGCACGCAAAACAATGCACATATGCAGAAAAACTAGGCTCAGGAGTGTACTGGTCGAAAATGAAGCTTATCTGGGAAGGATTGGAGAAAGCTTGGAAAAAGTGTAAGGGCACCAAAATTCAGCGCCCTTACATCTCTGAAAGATCACTTTTGATGCAAGGGCGCTAAATTTTAGCGCCCTTACATCTTTCAGTGTTAGGAAAATTTTTTACCTTTTCAAAATGTCATAGCGCTAAAATCCAGCGCTTCTGCATTTTTTGACAATTTTGAAATGCAGATGTAGGAGTGAATGGCGAGGGCGCTCGTGCTTGGCAAATGTAATTTGTTTGAATCATGAAAGCTTTTGAAGACAATTTGGTTTGTCTTTGGATGCAAATCATTATCATTATCAACGCATTGAATTGCTAAAGAAACTATCAAACAGAAACCCTCTTTGGGATCTCAAAGTTCGCATCAAAACGAATGGAGAGAGTGACATGAATAACGTGATGAGAGTAACAAAAACGTTAGAAAGAAAGGCACGGCGGAGAATGGAAATAAAACGCGGAGGAGGAGTTAAGGAGAGAATGCGTAGGGTTCCATTGCGTCTGGAAACAAAACTCGCCATTCATTACACGTTGAAGACAAATAATGAATAGAAAACGCGAAGGTAAAACGCGAAATGGAGAGAAGGAATACGCAGGAGAAGCAAACAAAAGACAAAAACGCGTATAAAGAAAAACGTGAATGGAGGAGAACAAAATGCGTAGGGTAAAATAAAACCAAAGCTAAAAACGCATATAAAGAACATTAGATCATATACAAAATGAAAGAAGAAGACAAAGTAAATGACTTACCCGAAACCAAAACGCGAAGAGTGCTGAAGGAGAATGCAAAACCTCAAAAACGTGATTTACAGTTGAGAAGCAAACTCACACAGCAAGAGGAAAGAAAAGAACATGAAATGTAAACAATGAAAATGGCGAATCATACTTTTAAGTGAAAAGGAAAATTAAAAACCTAACTCAAGTCGAGCAATAAATCTAGGCACGAAAAGTGGCACGATTGACGAAAAATGCGAAAACATGAAGAAACGTGCCAAAGACATGAAAAAGAGTTAAGTGGCGAAGAAAAGTGTAATGGCGCTAAAATTTAGCGCTATTGCACTTTTTGGAAATTTCACTGTATGTAGGGGCGCTAAAATTTAGCACCCTTGCATTTTCCAGACTAAGCCAATTTTGGCTTCAAGGCAGGAGCGCACTTTTTCAGTGCCACTGCATTTTCCGTAATTCACTAAGTACGAACAGTGAAACCTCGCAAAAGATCTAGTTTCGAAGGTCTTCGCGAGGCGAACATGAGGGAATGCTCGATTTAACTATTCGAGACTTAGGAACGCATTTCGAGGTGGCTTGAAAATCACTTCGTTATGCGTGCTTGAACTTCACGAATCCTAGGAAACGGACAAGTTTCGTAGGGGGGTTATCCGTGGAACGAGCGCTGCTAGATTCCGTGATAACACAAAGTATACACATGAATATATGTAAGTCACAAAGTAAGTCACGAGGTATACAGTTGGATACACACAAGTCACAAAGTATATACTCAAATATATGTAAGTCAAAAAGCACACTCATGGATACATGTAAGTCGCAAAGTATTTTTATGAATACACGTAAGTCATGAAGTATACATACGGATACACGTAAGTCACAAAGTATTGACATGAATACACATAAGTCATGAAGTATACATATGGATACATGTAAGTCACAAATTATTCACATGAATACATGCATGTTGCAAAGTATACAACTTGAATACACGTAAGTCATAAGGTATACACTTGAATACATGTAAGCCAAAAAGTATACATTTGAATAAACATAAGCCACAAGGTATACACGTAAGCCACAAAGTATACACTTGAATACAAGGAATGCAAAGTATTCACATGAATACATGTAATACATAATGTATACACAGAAAGCATGAAGCATACACGTGAATACATGTAATACATGAAGAATACGCAGGAAGCATGAAGCATACACATGAACACACGCAATACATGAAGTATACACAAGAAGCATGAAGCATACACATGAATACACATAGTACATGAATTATACACAAGAAGCATGAAACATACACATGAATACATGTAATACATGAAGTATACGTAGGAAGCATGAAGCATACACATGAATACACGTAACACATGAAGTATACACGAGATGGCAGGAAAGATGCTTTGATACCACTATAATGTCCCCTATCCTAATTTTCCCTAGAATTTGCCTATTGATCACAAATTTCAACAAATTAAGGTTAGGGTTTCAACTTATTAAATAAATCCCTTTAATGATGTAATCTTGGATAGGAATCCTGCATTCACCACACAAACAATATATGCAAAAATGTATATATGCTTGTTAGGGTTAGATAGTTTCATCACATCTAGAGATTATCAACAACACAAACATATTAAGAAATTGGGAGAAGGGACATGATGGGTCTGCCCAAAGCCATATGCCAAGCCTAAGAGGGTGTATACCATATCCCTCCCCCTTGGTGACTTGTACCTACTTTCCCCATCAATGTCTTAGCCCCTAAAGACACTTGCTATCTTGTGGAATTGGGCAGGGGTCGTAAGTGGGCTTTGTCGGCTCTCTATGTAAGTGTCCTTAGCCTATCTACCACTCCACCCCAGGCCCATCCTACAAGATGGGTTTTAGAAAATCAAGCACATCACCTATTCTATCACAAGAAATCATTCATTAAATATTTGTATTATCATATAGGCGATATGCATACATATGTAAACAATGATTTGCAAAAAATACACCTGATCATATTGATATATCTGATAATAGCAATCTGTAGTGATGAACTAGACTAATTCTCCTTTGTTTCATGGTATGTATGTTTCTTCTCCTTAATCGATTGATCTGTCTCTAGTATTCATAAGATATTACTTACAGAGAAGCAATAGGATAGTTCCATTGAATAATTACTAATAAGTGTTAATAATTGTTGTAAGCATTATTATTGCATAATCGTATATAATGTATATATAAATAATTAATTCTATTAAACTTACTTCCCTTATTGATTTACCATTCGTCTTCCTTTATCTCTTCTTGATCCAACTCCCCACATTCCTTTATCTCTTTTTTAATTATATTTCCTTTACCTTGCAAGTTGGCTACCATTTGAATTTATTTTATTTTTGGTCAGCTATCAATGAAGGTCTGGGTTAGCCAAAAAATTATTTATTTTATTTATTTATTATTATTTTGATGCCTAGAGTTTGTGTTGTGATTTGCAAATGGTAGGGGCATGACAATATCTCCATGGTGGCTTTCAATAGGTAGGTAGAACCAAGTTTTTGATGTCCCATGAGTTTTTTCATAGTCATGAATTTTTATGCATCTGCTTATCTACTACAATGATGCAGAGTGAAGGAAGGAAACAATCACCTCATTCTCATTTTTGCAATTCAAACATAGTTTGCTCATTCACATTTTCCTTCACAATTACTCAACTTAAACACCCAAATGTGCATTTAGAGTTCTCAACTTCCTTAATGTTTTTCAAGATACTTGAACAACCTCAACTTAGCCCAAACAACCATTTACAACATTTGTCCTTTCAAATTTTTCATTATTCCACTATGGTTGTCCTAAGTGTGCATTTATGGCATTTAATGACTACAAATACAAATTTAGCCTTCCAAGGCACAATCAATTCATTCAATGCTTGTTACACATTCATATGAATCAAAATAACAAACAAAAATCCTTCTCAAGGTCTTCCCTTACACACAAACTTCACTTCCTTCTTTAACCGCATACATGGCTAGTAGCCATCAAACATAGACAGTCAGACATATCTCTACATCCAGACCCTTAGACCCCACTGTAATTAGCATTTTGAATACTACCTTTCATGCCTTCAAACATATCAAAAGGTTTCCATTTGTTATTTTATGACATAATGTAAAAATTAGACTGTCCACATACCAAAATAGGCCTAATTAGGCTTTACACCAAAAAGGGCTTATTGTCTTTTAGCCTTCCAATCTCAAACCTGGACAACCAACACTTCAAACATATTCCATTAGACATGAATAAGCATAATTTATCACAAAAAGTTCACTTCCAATGATATTTTAACAAACCCTAGCTTTATTTCTCTTTAACTGCCTTGTTTCTGGACTGAGACACAAATTACAGTCTGAATTTCCACTTTACTCACTTTATTCTTAATCTTCTGATCTAAACCCTTCAAAGCATGAAAGTACATCCATAAAGTAATGATCTTACCAAAGACCAAGCATTTCCATTGATAAATATAAGAGAAACACAAATTTAAAGGCTCCATGTTACCCTAAATCAGGGTTTTCATTGTTTTCACAAAAATACAATAACTCTTTCAAATCTCCAGCAATTCGCATGAAACAAAAAACAACTGGAAGGTGATTGTTCCTTCTAACACTTACAAGCAATAATACATGAGTTTATGCCCGTACAATTCTGTACAAGGTCTAGAAACAAAGAATTTATGTAAGTAAATGCATAAAATAGTGCCTTTATTGATTCTATTTCAAAATTTCAACCACCAACGAGTTCCCAAATGATTCCAAAGCCTTTTTAAAGGAAATACAACATGAATAATCAGTTTCTAACTGATTTCCAACTTCCTACCCATGTTTAGTCCCTAATGATCTTTTAACTCCCTAATGTTGCTTTTATGCAACTTTTACACTTTTTGCAATTTTGACACTATTTGTTGACAACTTTGCATTTTACACATTTGTTTGCTAAATATGATTTTAATACATTAGAAATGACTTAAATGATCCTTATTACAAGGTGAAACATCAAATTGAATCAATTTCTCAAACTTTCCTCAAGGAGTCAAAACTATGTCAAGGTGCTCCTGCACCATACAACAATTGTCAAGTCTACCATTATGGCCTGATTTGGATTGTGCCATTTTAAATCTACACTTACTGACCAAATGAAGGCGATCTATTATTATAGAAGCTATTGCAAAAAAAATTTATTTATTTTTAAGTTGTGATGTGGGTTGCCATCAATTTAGTTGGCCATTTTATATTTTCTAGTTATTGGTCTTTTTCCATTTTCAATGGACTTATGTAAGTGTCAAGTAGTTTTTTAGGGTTACAACTATTGAATGTTAGGTTTTCAAGAATACAATGGTTTATGAAGCATCTGAAAGCCAATCACTATTGTGGATGTTTGGGATAGAATGGCTCTAGGGTTGTATGCATGTCTTCATGAGAATTTATAATAGTTTGTACAATTTATCTCTTGTCATAGTTACTAACATGAATGTAAAGAATATATAATAAATGTTGAAACATTTTAAAAACACTATAAACTTTACAATGATAATTTATTTCTTACACATGGATTTTTATATCATAACTTTGGATGATTAAGCATATTTTATGTTCAATGTATTTATGTTTTGATTCATTACTTCTCCCCTCTTGTAAACTATGACTCTATCTCCCATTTGAATAGATATTGGTCCCAATAAATAAATGATTCAATCATTCTCCTAAACAAGCAAAATCATTAACAAATAGTCTGAAGTTAATTTTTATTTCTCTATAATTCATTATTGAATTAAAAGAAAAAAGGGAAAATACTATCTATGAGCATTACTTGTAGAAGTACTTTATGAATCACATCCTTGTGTCATCATCTTGCATATCCTGTAATGATGTTATTATCAGCTCTATAAGAGGCATATATGTATTTTGCTAATCTTTAACCCAGTGACAACTTTTGGGGTTGAACTTACCTTTGATACAACGACAAGTTTATTTTAATATTTTACTTTTTTGCACCTTCAATCCCATTAGGATCACCTCTAGCAAAACCCTCCTTGGTTTTAGTTGAGCCCAAAGTGCAGGACAACTTGTCCACTTATGTTCATTCACCTTTAACCCTCCATAATCTGTGGACGAACCTTTGTTTTAATTTCATGATGAAAAACCTTAGCCCTAAAAGTTAAATCTTGTTCTAGGAATTTGGAGCAATAGTTTTGAGACCCAAAATAGTGGTGTTGTTAGGGATAATTTAATTCAGCTTGAATTCAAAAGAACTTGGTGATTTGAGAAACTTGCAACTTAACAATTTCTAGCAACATTGTGGTTGTAATAGCCCGGTCATAAAAGTGGAATTTCTTTTTCTTCCTTTTGAAGGGTGGTGAATATGTTCAATCAACCTAGAAAATTAGTACATGCAAAAGGAAAAAATGTGAATTAAACAAATCTTGCAAAGGTTAAAACATCAACTACTACATAATATGAAAAAGTGTGAATTTGGTACAAGAACTTATTGGTGTATTTAGTACATGCAAAAGGAGGAGAACTACATGCATATATCCTTTTGAAGCAAAAACACTTCTTAATTGATTTACACCAAAGAGTGCCATGGAAACTAGTTTCATAGGTGTTGCACAATATATTAGAAACATTATATCTTCTATCTCCTCCATAGTTGACCTCCTTTGCATCAAATTTTTGCTAAGGGGAGGAACTTTCATTGGGTTAAAGAACATGATAATGCTTTTGAAACATTGAAGCACAAATAAGTCACGCTCTTGTTTTTGCTCCTCCTAATTTGCAAAAGCCTTTAAATAGAGACTAATGATAGTGAATCTGTTATGAGTGTCATCTTGCTTCAAGGTGGTAAACATGTTTATTACCGTTCAAAGATTTTTGCTTCAACAATTAAAGGATATCCAATATATAATACAAAATTTTATGCACTAGTTCAAGTCATTGAAAAATGGAGACAACTTATTTAATAAATAAATCCTAGTGCATATTGATCATCAACCTCTAAAATATTTACATGCGGAAAAAAAACTCCAACATACAAGACAATACAAATGGAAGATATTCTTACAACAATCACATTTTATAATCAAATATAAAGGTGGTGGTTCTAAAGTAGTGGCAAATGTTTATTTGGGTCACCCATTTAAGTGATGGGAATGGTTACACATTTGAAGCCTTTCACAAAAGAGACTCAAAAAGAATATGAAAACAACATAGACTTTGGGAAGAAGTACAAAGAACTTCAATCTTGAGGAATTGTAAAACATCATGCAAACTTCTATATTGAAGTGTTTTTTTACAAGGTGGGAAATTTATATATGCCTAAGGCACAAAGGCTTATTCTAATGAGTGAGGTGCATACCTCTATAGTAGTGGGTTACTTAATGTGAGCAAAACAATGGCTCATTTACAAAGGTATGTTTTGACCCAAAAATGCAATAGGAGATAGAAAGGTTTGCTAGAGGTTGCTAATTGTTTGACACTAGCAAATTTAAATCAAGAAAAGACGAAATGAATTGCCTCTTCCAATCCTTGTGAGGCCTTGAGAAAGCATTTCTATGGACTTTGTAGAAGTATTGCCTATGACTAGACATGAACATGATCATTTATTTGTGGTAGTTAATAGATTCAATAAAATGAGTATTCTAACACTTTGCAAAAGATTAGCATAGGTAAATTAGTTGGTGAAATGTTCTTTTCTCATATATGCGTGCACTTTGGACTTCATAAGTCCATAATTTAGATATAGGTACAAAAGTTTGTTGGAAATCTTTAGTCCACTTTGTGGGGTATGATGGATACAAGACTAGAAAAGAGCATTACTTTTCACCCACAAACAAATGGCCATAAAGGGATGAAACAATAAGTGTTTGAAAACTTGAGATGAATCACTTCCTTATATTCAACACTCTTGTATTAGGGCAATTCATTCTTCTACAAATCACTCGTCATGTGACATGTTTGCGATATGTCATCAAGTCCTCTTCTTGTAGCTTTTGAATAATAAGTAGAACAAGATAACAAGGTGGCTAAAGCTTCAAAACTCATTGAGAGGATGGGACAAATCTAACTCAAGGTAAAGGAGCAATTGGAAATGAACTCAAATTTTGTTTTAGAACAAGGCATAATCAACATAAAATGGAGCATAACTAAAGTTGGGACACAAAGTTTGTCTTTTCTTGGGTAAAGAAAGACTACAAGGACAAGATAAGAAAATTAAGCCACTCAAGTATGAAACTTTCACTATTTTGAAGGCCATAGGTGAAACTACTTTTAAACTTGATCTTCCTCCTTTCATGTGCATGCACTCAATTGCTAATTGTGAGTATTTAGACATTTATGAGTCTTTTATGTTAGATGATGTCCAAGAGGAATATATACTACCATCTCTCAAAGACATGAGTGTGAAGGGAAGAGCCATATTAAGAGGATGCGGTGCTAGAAAAGAGGAAGAGGGAAACCCAAAATATAGTTAAAAGACACATGGAAACTATGACTCAAAGATCAAAGGTGAGTCAATCAAAACGGTATTCCAAAGAAAAAGTACAAATCTTCTTTGTAACTGATTGTTTCATGAACCTTTGTGAGACAAAGGCCTCCTAAGAAGGGAGGTGTAATCTATATTGGATTTAAAAACGTGTGGGAAACAAAAACTTGAATAGTAGATTAGATTTGGACACAAAAACAAAACAAGAAATTGATAGAGGAAAAAAACAAAACAAAAACAAATGAGACTACAAGTGCAATCATGACCTATCAAAACTGTGATAATGATATTGTCTATTGATAGTGAACACTCCAAATATAGAATGTAGAATGTATAGTCATTATTTCAACTTCATGTGTGTGCAAGAATTTTTCTAGATTTCAAGAAAATCCTTATGTTCACAAGAATACATAAAAGGGGGTTGAAGCTTGGGTTTTGAAGTATAAATTGATTGTTTTGCGGATAAAAATAATATTTTATAATTTTGTTGTTAGTTAGAGGAGATAAGTAGAAGTAGAGGGAAGAAGATTTAAGTCCCACTTATACTTATCTTCCCAAATTAATGCATAAGGTAATAAGGCCATTGGCAATAGCATAAGTTTGATTTTACCTTAAAATTGGAAGTTTCAAAGAATAAATATACATTTTGTATAAGTCTTATTCAAGTTATTTTCTATTTTTCCCACAATGTTCTTCTCTTAAAGCGAACTTCAATTGAACAACTATCAATTTTAATAAATGATTTTGTGATTTTTGAATACTATTTTGAAAAGTTAATGGATCATGGAGAAAATTGTAAATGAGCGAGCTCCAAGGCATTCCTCATGATGAATATGTACAACTACAAAATGAATCTCAGCTGCTTTTCATGTCTATATGAGTTAAATTCATTGGTATGTATTTGTAACTAGTTCTAAACCCTATTCTATAGAATGTGTGTCGTCATTTATCTTATGGTATATGCAGTTGTGAAATTGTGTCGAGTAGTATAACCAATGAGGATAGACTCTGGTTTGAATCAAAGTTTGCATATTTCTTTATTTTCAAAATCCAAGAGAAGTGCTAAAGGCGAATACATCGCCTTAAAGTTTTCTCTCTTCTTTTTTAAATTTGCAAATATAAAATTATTACAAATCAAAAAAAAAAATCTACAAAATTATTAAAAGTACAAAAATTCACTAACACAAATTTGTATTTTCAAATTTATTTCAAATAATATGCAGTGTTCAAAAAATCCTGTAGACTATAAAGACTTCAATGCAAATATTCAAAAATGCAATGGGTACCCTTTAAAGAGAATTCCAAGGCATTCAGGACACTTTTGATCATGGATCCTTTTTAGATATACTAAAAAACTTCCTTATCCAATTCCCTACAGTTTGACTGAAAATGTCTTGAATAGTACCGTACATATAAATAATCATTGTTGTTACAGCGATAATGATCAAAATAGCCTTAAACCAAAGAATGCTAGCAATCCGCAAGGTTTATCTCTCTGATGAATCTGATATTGATTAATCGTTCTAAAATCCCAAGGCCAACCAGGCCAAGAATGAAAGGTTGTAAAACTCCAAAATGTGAGGAATCATCAAACTCGAGTATAGGAGCCATATCTGATTTGATAAAAAGCACCTACCAACCTGCTTGAAGTATATTCCAGACCAGTCTGAAAATGCATGAATGATCAGTTAGTTCAATTTACAATAAACAAGCAAAATCACACAATAAGTATGTGAAAAAGTAAGTTAGAAGCGCGACTGCAAGAAAAAGAATTACTGGGGTGATCGGTATGGATAGTTACAGTCACTGTGTTGAAGCAGACTTTCGATATAATAATAGGACAAATTCATTAATTATCACATTAGACAAGCATAATAATCTTTTGATTCAGAATTTATGAGGGAGGCATATATGTAATAAAGTAGGTTTCCTTGTTAATGTCAGATATTAGACAGGTACATGTTTTGTTACTGCACTTAACACATACTGCCATCTCAGCTATAAATTCTTTGTTTTAAAAGGGTTTTGGCTTTTTGTAAATGGCTCTTTTTTTCATCAAAGAAAAGAAGATATTAGACAGGTTGGACGCACACAGGATCTTGGAACAGTACAAGATACACAATCAATGTCTATATGATGTAGGGACCCCATCTCGCTGATCATTTATCAAAAGTCATCACCTCTGAGCAGTTCCATCAATAGCCTTATGCATTGCTGAAAAGGTTTTTTAATAATAATGAAGCAAGTACAAAACTTAGTAAACCATTGATTCCTAGTGATAATGAAGACTAGTGCAATCTCAAACAGTCTACTTGAATACGAGTGATGAGCACTGACTTTCATTTCCACCCATTTAGTCAGTGGAGCTCATGTCAAGGAATTGCTTTCCCCATAGAGATCAAGAATAAACTGGAGAGACTATGAACCAAGAAATCATTCCAACCTGGTAATCAACAGACTCCTCAACCTGTGTCAAGAGGATGAAGTGGGTGCATCTTTCAGACAAACACTGAGTAAGATAAGTGTTAAAGACCACTTCTCACATGGAACATAAAGTTCTTGAGCGTAATTATAAAGTTGACACAAATGCATGCCTACTTAGGTCCACATATATGTGGAAGAATCTAATGTTGTAGGACCATTCCGTTAGCCTTCTGGGTGACAATACCTTGCATGTGATTCCATGCCTTACCTATATGGACACTAAATGTAAGTTCAACTTACTAGGAGCCATTGATCGCATCTGTAATTAGGACATTACTGTATCATTTCAAACAAAGTAGACACCATTAACCAATCAATCAACTAATTAGGTCATTATAGATCAAACAAGCAATGTAATTTTGCATTGGCCTCCACCATACGTAACTGGCATTTTATGCTCAAACTGGCCACCTGATTCAATCATCCCATTGTCTTGTATTATAAGCAGAACACCTCTACTTTACTCACTTCGTTTGTTTCCTTTTCCACCATTATATTTTAGCATTGCTTAAAACATACCTTCAGCCATGCTACCTCCTTTGACTCCCTTCTATATTTTTTATCTCACAATAGTCTTTGCTCCTTTTACCTTTTTCCCATTATATCAAATATTGTTTTATTCACTATTGTTTTTGAAATTACATGTATTGTCAAAAGGGTTGAGCTCAATTGGTTAAATCATTAGGTTTTCATTGTGGAGATCCAAGTTTAAATCCCCAAAGTGACATATAGTGTGAAATTTTAAATTGTGACTTGTTTCTGTTGTTGGCTTCTTCAAGTGTGGATGTGACTTCTAAGATGAATTCTAATGTCTGACTATTGGTCTTCCATTATTGATTTTCTAGTGTGATTGCTCTAAAGAAACAATGTGTCAATCTCATGTTAATGCTCGGAAGGAGTTATGTCTTAGTCAGATGCTCATATGAGCCATATATGTAGACTGTCTCTCAATAATAATAAAAAAGGTTACATATATTTCTTTAGAGTCACGTTTTGATTACTAGTGGATATGCTAATGTAGGTTAGTTAATCTGTCACTAAGGGGAGAAACCTCTTTAATTTTATTTTTCAGATAATAAGAGACTGTAGTATACTGTTCTAATACTATGATGAAACCTCTCTATTTAGAAATGTTTTTTTCAATATTTTTCCATTGTGATTTTATTATGAAATTGTCTACAGGATACTGTAATGGTCAAAATGTTACATGCCCGTCACTTGCCTCCACGGTGGATATTGGAGAGCAAAGAAATAATAAATAAAAAGGGAAAGAACATAGTCAATGCTCAATTAATGAGGCATGGGCTAAGATATGGGCTTGCTGTGCAAGCATTAAACTGGAGAGGACAGGAGAAATGGTGCGATTCAAAGAAGGATGGAGACAACACATTTAGTGAGGCATGGCACCCTTTCCCTTCCCCCATATTTCCATCTGATTTTCCACATAAAAGGGGAAGCGTGCATAGGTAGTGTGGAAAAAAAGAGGCACCTGATAGTCTTTAAACCCCCACAACCCCTCATTCTACGAAGGGAAGCTTGGCCTCTGGAAGAGTAAAATGCAGAGGGAAGCAGGCTGCAAGGGCATTATGAGCAAAGAGAGAGACGTTTAAGGAGAATGGTGAAGAGGTATCTACGTGGAGGAGAATGCAGGAAGACCATGAACTCTTGGAAGAAGATTTCGCCAGATCTTTCTATGGTGGGAGCATGGAGGCACAACACAGTCTCACTGAATGCAAAGATTGCAGGATACTCCCGAAAGGGGTTTGTTGAAAAGGCTGTAGAAACCTTCAGGAAAAATGTAATTGGCTGGCAAAGAGCTAATTTCCACAAGCTTTGACAACATCCTCCTTGCCTGCAACGAAATGGGAAGCATAGAAAGGAACAACGTGTAGGAGTGCAGTGAAGCCAGAGAAAGAATTTAAGGAAGAACTGAAGGGAAGAAATCATATTGCGTAAAGAGAACGAATAATAAAATAAGACAGAGGAATGTCACCAAATTCAAATATCTAATAGAATAATATTGTGTCCTTTTTTTTTTTACAATACCACACATCGTACCAATCCTCTAACAACTCCAAAAAACATTTTGCACCAAAGCCCAATTTGTTATCCCAACCTTTTCTCTGATCCTCACTTGTTTGTAGGGTTCCCCAGAACCCCAAAACTAAGTTTGACAGTTATATGATTTGAATCTACATCATACATTGTTTATTATTCGAATCATTTATTTATATTATAGTCATGTTTATCCATCATGTGGACCGATGTTTGAACACCCACAAGGGGGCTGACTTAGGCAGACTCCCCTTCTAACACATGTTGCAGGTTTCCCATCACAAAAGCTTCATTTTGCAAGTTATTCCTAAAATAATTCAACAATATCAGCAGTATAGCCATCTCAAATTTATCAGACCGCACAGAGCTTTCTAGAGACATAACGTTCATCTCCTCACATGCTACTAATAGCAGGTCATCCACTACCTGCAAGGCCTCCTACCTGGTCATCTCCTTCACCCTGACCGACCGGTTGGTCTTCCAGTTGGCCGCCTCTTGCCCAAAATAATCAGACCAGAATTTCCCCAAATGATAACCAGACCTCTCTTAATCCATCTCTAGGCCATTCATGATCAAAAAATAAGCTTTATCTGGTATAAGTGCTTCAATTTGTCATTTTGTGTTCAATGCAGTACTTTTCATTTTGCATGGTTTCCTAGACCTAACTTGCAAGTACATGCACAAAAAGGATCAGCAAACCTTCCTAGGAGACTCCTCCACTACCCTTTTTGATCACATGCCAAGATTCCATCAAGATAAGGTGAAAATGATCCCTCTCTTCATGCCTACTTTTCCTATCATGTGTTATGAACATGTTTTCTACCGATTGACTATCCTCTGCTCACTGTTGAAATGTGAAAAGTTGATAAGAGTTTTTCGATTACAAGGCCTTGTAACAAGACCAGTACAAGGCCACCCAAGGGTTACAAGGCCTCCCTGTTGTTCGTCCACCTGGCAACCACATGCCAAAAACAGTTCAATATCCACCAGCAGATGCAAAATCCAATTTGCAGCACTTTCCAAAACTAGCCCAAACCAGCCCAGGTGCATCTTGAACCTTTAAATTTACAGTTTTTCATCGCATAGCTTAGCATTTCATTGTCAAAATCCTGATTTTCCATGTGTTACTTAATCTAGTCATCATTTGATTGCACCTCACTTGTCTCAATTCATTTAGTGGTTGTAACTAGGGTTTGGCTGGTTGGAAACAGTCATAGGTTTCATAGTTTGCTTTACATCTAGAGACACCTGTACATAGCTTAGATTACATTCTATCTTGCACAACCACACACTTAAGTAATTTTTGAAAAAGGTGATATTTCTCTGAAGTTATATTTTGGTGAGCTTGACATGCAAAGATCCAATTATCTATTTTATAATCATAATCTATATGGCATAAATCATTGATCATATGATTTTTCAATTTTATTTAAATCAATGAAAGTTACAAAGATTGAAAGTACAAAAAAGCTAAGAATCACCAACTACAGTCTACAAGTGACGAATATCAAAATGACAAAATGAGAATTGTAAAAAAAGATATGCATGGCTGGTTTCTGTTTGAGCAACAAGCTCAAAAATCAATCATCCAATGGATATCCCAGAAACCAGATGTGCATATATTTTATTGATATGTGGTACAAAGATTTTTTAGGTAGAAAAATAGGAAATAATTTGTTTAGACAAACCTGAAATCTTCTGGGTATACTGAGCCACATATCCAAATTTGGGAAAACCTGGAAAAGCATACATTAGTCACAAGTTAGAAGCATAAAGATTGCCTTTACATCTCTAAATTTCTCATCCATCCCTAAACAAGGGCTAATACTTTATTCCGTTAAATCATTGCAATAACAACTCCTTAAATAGAAAACAAGGCCAAGTGACACAAAACTAAAATAAGGGGAAAATTTATATCAATACAAAATGTGGGAAAAATAAATCCATTTTCATCTCCAAGAGTTGCAAAAAGTGCATCAGTGCCTCAA
Organism: Sequoia sempervirens; assembly: GCA_007258455.2. Taxonomy (NCBI): domain Eukaryota; kingdom Viridiplantae; phylum Streptophyta; class Pinopsida; order Cupressales; family Cupressaceae; genus Sequoia; species Sequoia sempervirens. The sequence goes on along the minus strand of VDFB02270651.1, from coordinate 291,365,026 downwards.
ACTAATTTGAACTCAAGGGTTCCAAAGTTCAAAAAACATCAGAAACTAGTATATCAAAACATGATAATATAATGAGCATGTCAAAACAAACCTTTCAGAATCTTTACGTAGATTCCTCACAGGTATTTAGATCAAATATTCAACAAGTCTTTTTTCACATGCTAAATTGGACTCAAAATGATATTTACCAATAGATCACTTCCCATGGTAGTATTACTATTCCAGTGTTGTTCTTAGGAAAATGTAAATGAATATATAAATATTCTTGAAACTTTGTGTTACTACCATAAATGCAATAGAGGAATTTCAATTTTTTTCTCAAACTTAAAACAGAAGGGCAAAAAGAAGATATACCTCTTTTCCACGGATCCCAAGAACAAAAAAACGATATACAGTACCAATCAGTAAATATGCAGCAAAGAAGCAAACAAGTCTGGAAAATTCACAATGCAATAATGTCAGTAAATCAACATCTATGAATGTATTATGTATAAAACAGATGTCATTTTCAAAAGTAAGATAAATGTGCCATTATTTTGGTGGTAAGTAATTTATTTCATTAATGGTGAAAGTGAAAAGGCTATAGGAGATTGCTTCAACAAACTTCAGTCTAGAAAAGTAAAGGCTTCTCAGTAGTAACTTACACCATCAAAAAAGTGCCAATCCAGCCAAATCCTCTATTTCCTATGTATGTGACAACAGGGCAACCGGCAGGGTGCATCATTGTTGTAATCTGTATACAAAATCATCCTTTCAATCACAAAAATGCATCATCTAAACACCATACACTGCATGAAAGGATTAGTAATTAACAGGCTCCAAGAATATTTTTCAATATTGTCCTACATGTTTAACCAAAGTCCTATAGCTGAAACTTTTCTGAATTCTCTTATGTATCAGCTGAATATGACCCTATAAATGCTGTGCATCCTTACACATTGAACAGAGTCCTATTGACAGAGTATCCAGATAAAGTTATGAAATGCTTTCTAGCTACAACTTCCTAATGAATATTACTTCAATTTCAAGATGCAATAAAACCCAACTCTGAGATGTATCAATAGTTGGTCATGGCATCTCACTTTTGAATTTGAGCAATAAGTGTTTATTATATGTGATTTTTTGTACAAAAACATCCAAATTATGTCTTCAAATTAAAAAAGAATTCAAAAGTGTTAAGTAGCCCTCAAAATTTCTTGCATCATGAGAACAAAAACCTAATTAACAACATCCTGGTAAGTTGTCTTCAGGTTGTAACTATTAACAATATATTTAGCAACAAATGACAAGATATATTACTGAAACTCTGTTACTTAAAGCAATTCTACGAGAGATCCTAAAGTATTGTGCTTGATATTTGGTTAGGGAATGGGCATTCTGAAATGGCATTCTAGAAAAACAAACCCCCAAAAAGCATCGTGAGGTACAGTTTATCATTTTTTGTTCTTTGTCTATATACAAAGATAAATCCTCCACAGAGGAACCCCTTTTGTATATCATATCCAACCAAAGAGATCCTTCCAAAGTATTGTTATGTATCCACCCTTTGCTCCACCCCTAAAATATTGTGATGAAAGTATGTTTTTGCAACATGTAAAACTAGTTTTTTGCAACATGAAAAACAATATGAGAATGTTTTAGATCTGTATATTCTAGATATAGAAAGTAAGATGGTAATGTAGTATAGAATTTTGTAAGAGTTTCTCTTAAAAAACTGTTCTAATTCAATGAAAATTCTGAGATTTTATTTGAGATCAGACTCAATAATGAAGTCCACCTTTCAAGTTCTTTTCATAAGTAATACCACTTTAGAGAAATTGTGGAAAATGGCCAAATGGGAAGAAGTAGATGTCCCCATTTTAACTTAGCATCGAGTCTGTAAGATTGGCCTATCAGACCCTCGAGGGTCGAGCAGAGTGGTTAGAGGGTCGCTTGGGGAGCTTGGCTCATGCCTGACAGCAAAGGTTGATCAATTGGCTTGCCCCGGCTCGATCGGAGGCTTCTTGCAGAGTTGCTATTTTTAGCAATTCCCCGGCGGGCAAATATGGGACCCCCGCTATTTTTAAAGATGAGATTGGCGCGCTCAGAATCAGTCTGGGCTTCCGCATCGGAATAAATACCTGGATGAGTAACGAGAGACATATTAATATTTAATTGTATTAATTAAATATTAATTATTTAATGATTATAATATAAAGTTATAATATTTAAATTATAACTTAAGTGATTCTTTTGAGGGGTGCCATCATCGTAAGGCCAAAATTGATCATTAAAATATAATAAAATATTTTCACGGTAGACTATTGGAAATAATAAAAGAATTAAAAAGTCAAATATTTAAAAATTCCCTATCTTTAAGGAAATTGCACTTTTGAGAAGAATAAAGGTTTTGCCTTGGGAATTGAGCCATTATGCATATTTTGACTTATTGAAACTGATCAAGTTTTGTCTGAGCACAGAACCTTAGGGTTTGAGTCTCGAACGCATTGGAGAACGAGCCATCTCCAGTGAGAGCGATTCAGAGGGTGTGAAATAACACCTGATCTATTGCCAGCACAGAGGTTTCTTCATCCAGAAGAAATCACAGAGCTTCAGAGATTGTTTATTTACAGAGCTTCAGCATATTAATCCATTCAGAAGGCATTCATTCATTCAGGCGTCCATATTCTGGAGATCTGGAGGGTTACAGAGGAAGCCGTACAAAAATCATTTATTGCTGTTGTACCAGGGCCGTACTTCTTTGCAGCTACATGCCGTACCACTTCAGCAAGAACTATACTTAGTCAGGAAGTTTGGTTTATAAAATTCATTTAGGGATTATACATCTGTGGCGCCCATCTTTCACTCCAGGAGACTTCAGAGACAGCCGTACCTCATTTATTGTTTGCTGCTGTCACTTTTCTGGCCGTACCAGTCTGTACCAGTCCGTACCAGCAGCAAGGGCCGTACTTGATGTCTTGAGAAAAGCGCTCAGCTTTTGTGCATTCAGACTTCACTCACAGGGGCGCCTACCTATCTGGCATTGTTTTGGATCTCTGAACGGAGGGAGAAGGGGGAAATCATTGCTGCCGTACCAGGCCAAAGGCATTCTTCATCTTGCTGCAATAAACCAGGTTTTCATAAAATATCACTGTGTTTTGATTGCATGTATCTGGATCCTTATTGTAATCAACTTAGAAGTTTATTAAATATACTGGCAAACTGGAGATTCAATGATTTCAATCTCTTACGGAGTTATTTGAATTTATTTAGAATTTACATCATTTATTTGCAAAATCGCCATTCTTCATTTTATGCAAAAACGTCCAAAAACCCAAAACTTCGGAAAAACATCAGAAACTTTTCAGATTCAGAATTAAGGGAAACTTAGGGTTTCTACAAAGTGGTATCAGAGCTAAATCCCCATCCTGAGGGTTTAGCCATCTTCTGCAGCCGGAGCAGTTTGGGTTTTACCAGGTATTATACATGCAGACGTGCTCTGATTGACAGGCACCAGAGTTTGAGCAGGCAACCGGGAAACATGGCTGACAGGAATTACAGGTCCGATAGAACAGAAAATCTTAGAACAGAGATTCCTCACGATAACAGAGATCGGAACAGTGCAGAGGTCTTGCATGCACTTAGAGATCTTCGTGTAGGTCAACGGCAGTCAAATGGTGTATTACAGCAATTGGCAGTTGCACTTCAGAGACTGGGTACTCCGAGGAGATCATCACCACATCGTGACGATGACAGGAGTGTTTCAGGTTCACGGAGAGCTCCTAGGACAATGTCACGGACAGCAGATAGGCCTACTAGGCCCACTTTCATGAGACAGGAGCCCGATGAGGTTATAGCAGGTGAGAAGCATGAGGGTTTGTTCGCTGATACATTTAGGACAGCGAACGATGAGTGGCAGTTAGTATCACCTGAGATCAGCGGAAGGATTACTATTGACAGAACACCACAAAACACAGAAAGAGAAGTAAATAGCATGTTTCAGGAGTATAGCATTCTACCACAGAAAATTAAAAAGGAACTTCCTTTCTTGAGCTTCATGGATTTGCACCCGAGACTTTGTCATAAGACAGAGTTGGCAAGAAAGGAATATCTCACTATAGCTCGTGAGTTGTTTACACCTGGAAGGGATAGAGAATCTACACATGAGCATGATACAACTCTTCGTCATAATGATTTGATATCTTCAGTCTCCTATGAAGAAGGCAGAAATTTATGTGATGAATTTGATAGAAGTGCTGATTTAATTCGAGAACACACTAGCACAGCCTTGGGTAATGATTTACCTACATCGTCCTTGCAAGAGGTGGCCCAAGAAATTTCTACCAAGGAGGCTACTTCTGATTTTTATGACAGCGATGATGAAACTTCGTGCGAGCATGAGCCAGCAGCTGTTTCACAGATGCAAAGTCACCCTATTGAGTTGTCACGTGAAGAGACTCAAGAGTTGGGTACTACAGATGCAATTGGTGTTGAGAACTTATATCATGGTGAGACTGATTTTCCGGATCAGACCTTTGAAAACCAGCTAGAGGATTCATATGTTGATATGGAATCCCAGGATCATGCGTTGGATGGGCATGTAGTCACTTTTGGAGTAGAAGCGTGTGAAGATACTGTCATACCAGCAACTTCTACCGTACCTGTTGAGCCATCTTTTGAGGTACCGAGCAGCAGTACCTTAAATGTTGAGGTGTGCATGGATGAAAGCACACATGATGCTGCTTATCATGAGGTGAGTGATGACGAATCAGCGTCATATCATAGTGCTTATTGTGAACCGGAAAACTTGTATGGGGGTCGTAAGCTTCAGAATCCTCATCATTTGGTTGGGCAACTACAAGTGAATGACAATATGATTGCCACCGCCCTTGAGCATTTTGACGTTGCTCGTCAGATGTTGTCTACCTATGGTTGGAGTCCTCCTTTGACAAATGAGCACAGTGATAGTGGTTTCTCCCTTGCAGTGATACATGCACTTCAAGAAGCAATTGGAACGATGAAACAAAACTACCTTAAATTACTTGCAGACAGGGATTTCCTTCTCGAGTGGGATTGCATTTGTTATGATGCATTGAAGGGAAAGGAGGAGCAGATCGATGAGCTCACTCATGAGCTTGAGGTGACTAGGGACTCATTGCATAGCACCCAGTTGGCTCTTCGAGAGTCACAGTTACAGATTGAGAAGCTTACCGTGGCGTTGAGTTTGGCACAATCTTCACCATCTTTGGATATAGTTCAGTCTTCCATGGCAGCGGTTGGTGAGGAGTATACACCCATGGTTCATAGCAATGAGGGAGATGTTGAGGATGTGGTTACATCCATCACGGTTACAGGAGCAGTGGTTACAGATGGGATGAGTGCACTAGATGAGAGTTGCAGTAGGCTCCGTGTTGCACCAGGATCTCTTGAGATTAGTCCCATGATAGGTGATGCACGGCAGATCATTGGTAGTTCCTGTGACATGGTTGTTGATTCACGAGAGAGTTGTGTGACAACCCTCGACACTTGTCCATCTCCACAGAAGATATTCGGAGACTCATCCAGTTGGGAGATTGGTACTTATGTTGATTTGTTTCCCTCTCCTGGAAGCAAATCAATCATTTCATCCGATACAGTTGACTATGATCGGCAGCTGGTTGAGCCAAGTCAGGAGTACAATTCGATTTATTATTCCAGCGATTCAGAGATGGATGATTCAGATCAGTATGGAGTGATTGTGCAGTTTGTGAATAATCCATTATTTGAAATTGATGGTGGTTTGGTCTATGATAACCCACTCTTCGAGTTGGAAGCTGATCGTACTCTTGATGCTAGTTCTTGGTTGGGTGATAATCGTAGTGTTTGGGATTGTTCCAGTGCATCGCGATTCCAAACAAGACTCACAGAGGAGTTTAATGGGGTGTACACGGTGAGGAGTGCTTATAGTTTTTCCTTTGATCCACCTGTACATGATTCATATTCGATGCACAACACTTGTGCACAGGGTGATTCTCTTGGTGCAGCCGAGGGGAGTCCTTCATTACTGTGTGCAGAGTTACCATCTTCACAAGATGGAATTAGCGACTGCAAGTACTCGACTCAGTTGTTTGTAGGGTGTTACTTGCAGGGACAGCAGTTAGTTATCCATCATGCCGATATGTATTTGACAGGGCTTGCTACTTCTATGTCGCAGATTTTTCATACGGGTACATGGTTACAGGGCGACTATGGTATTGGTTGGCATGATGGCTTGGTCAGTTATCACATCCATGAGGGTTTAGCAGAGGACAGGGAGAGATTCAGTGTAGCAGATGCTTCTAGAAGTTATTTTCTCCACAGGACAGATGGATGTGAATTCATACTGTATTGGGACCCAGGTGGTGACAGTTTGGGTACTGAGTATTGGATGGGTCCCATTGAGCTACTTCACTATTTTCAGCATGGTGAAGTTGGAGGTTTATTGTAGAAGCAAGGGCCTCGAGGACTACAAATACTCTATGCATTTTCACTGGTTTGGGATCCGTGGGATAGCTCACAGTTTGGAGTTTTGTTGATGCTACAGTGAGACGCCTCATGATGTGTGGACATTTCACAGCTTTCTTTCTTTGGCCTTCCGAGGATTGGATTTTCTTTGTAAGAGAAGTTATCATTTAGTCAAGTACTTCTGTGGGAGTGGCGGACCGGTCATGTCCCCATTACTTTACGCAGCACCGGAAGTTCGTAAGAGTTAGCCTATTATACGACCCTCGTAGGCTGATGGGTTGGATAGAGGGTCATTCCGGAGTTTGGCTCAGCGTCAGATTGGCAGTTTTGATTAGTAGGCTTTCGTTTGGGCTCGATCGGAGACTTCTTGCAGAAGTTGCTATTTTTAGCAGTTCCTGGCAGGCAGCGTGGGACCCCTGCTATTTTTAGCAATATGGCTTTGGCAGCGTTCAGAATCACTTCAGTGTTCGTCAGCTTCAGACGGATCAGTCATCGGATGAGTAATGAAGGAAATATTAATATTTAATTGCATTAATTAAATATTAATTATTTAATGATTATAATATAAAGTTATAATATTAAAATTATAACTTAAGTGATTCTTTTTGAGGGGTCGCCCATCATCAGAAGGGGCCAGTTATTGATTATAATTTATTATAATAATTTGGCTGAGGACTATGGAGAAATTAAAATGATGAAAGTTGAATTATTTAAAAATTCCCTATCTTTAAGGAAATCACACTTTTGAGCAATATAGTGCATTTGCCTTGGGAATTGTGCCATTATGAGATTATTGAATTTGAGAACTGATCAACTTTGATCTGAGCAAGAGACTTTAGGGTTTCAAGTTCGAATTCCTTGGGGAACGAGCCATCTCCACTGGAAGCAATTCAGAGGGTGTGAAATACCACTTGATTTATTGCAGCAGAGGTTTCTTCAGGCAGAGGAAATCACAGAGCTTCAGAGGTTATCTATTTACAGGGTTTCAGAGTATTTTTGCATTCAGAAGTCATTCATTCCTTTAGGCGCACTTTTCAGAGAGATCTTGAGAAACTAAAAGGGCCGTACTTAATTTGCTGATTGCTGTAGCAGGCCGTACTTACTTGCAGCAGGCCATACCTTCTTTATTCAAGCCGTACTTTCTTGTCTTGGTAAATACGCCTCTCTTTTGGTCTTTATTCTTCACCCATCTGGGGCGCAGTTGTACTGGGAGCAAGCTGAGATCACCAGACACAGGAAGAAAGGTCAATTCATGTGAAGCCGTACCATCTTCAGCAGATCATTTATTGCTGTATCAAAATCAGGTTTCAAATAAAATCTTTGCTTTCTTTCATTTGCATGTAACTGGGTTATGTTGTAATCGTCTTCAGAAGATTCTATAATGAATAAGCTTCAGTATTTGCCGTATATTCTGTAGTTTCAGAGTTAGATGATTTTTTATTGAATTTATTTTAAATTCTAGCAAAAATCGCATTCTTACATTTATGCTCAAAACTCCAAGAAACGTCAAAAAAATCAAAATTTGCAAAAACTTCAGAAAACATCAGAAAAAACAGATAGTATCGGAAACAGAGGGAAACTGGGGTTTCTACAAATTATCTTATGTGTTTTGTCTAAGTCATGAGGTGGAAATAATAATCAAGTCAGAAGCTAAATCTGGGCAACCGAATGTTGAGCTTGCAAGAGGCATCAAATAGTGAACATTAGAATAGACAAATTTAGTGGGTCCCTGAGCGAATAAGGTAATCTTCAGATGCAAATGAATTAAGGGTGATGTGTCATCCTTTAAACAGCTTATGTGAGTTGTTGAAGCCACTTCAAAGAATATTGATATATTACTAGAGGAGCTTCATTATTCAATAAGTCAAAAATCAGATAAGGAAGAGCCGCAAGAGACCTGTCGGAAGCTGTTTGACCCAACAAATATGAATCGAATATTTTAAGAAGTCTTGAAAAGTCCAATTTTATTATTTTGGAGGAGCGTCGATTTAAGGACAAAGAGTAAGACGAATTTTTCTCTTGTGATCAACGCATAGCTGGAATTAAGAATTCAGGTCTTTAAAAGAGAGATAATCAACATATTTTATTCCCTGTTGTATTTTGTCTTCTTTCGGCATCCCTGGCGCAGCCTTTAAGAACAATTTGATTGGAAAGTTTGGGGTCCCTCAAGAAATTATGATGCAGTAGTATATAATATCCAACGTAGTTCATTGGCTTACTTTGGAGGTAGCGATCTTCTGAATGGCTGAGACGGCTTCTTGCTGGGAAGGTTTTGAGTGTATTTCACAGTGTTGGTTGCTTCACCGAAGGCTACATTCCAGGTTCTTTACAATTTCATATTGCATATCTAGGACGTTGTCTTTACTTGGGTTTGCACTTGAAATAATATCACTGTCATACAATTTTCATGATCACTGTAGTCTTTCATAAACAAGGCAATCTGCAATCAGTGCATTGGCCAAGTATTGTAATGATAGTAACGATAAATCTGGTTTCAGCATTCCATTGCATTGCTTATTATCTCACTTTGGAGAGTGATTTGTTGTAAGGAATTGAAAAGAGTTGTAATCTTTTGGAGTTAGCAATTTGCATATGAAGTATTTGTCAAAATGTCAGCTTGTTGAAGTTGCTCAGTTGTATGAGATTCTAAGTCATTATTTAAGTAGAAATTTAGAAGGTATTCCATTTGCATATCTATTATTATTTTCAGTCAAACCTTCATTAGTTTTGGGAGTCTTTCCATGCATCTTGAATATCATACAAAACCAAAAACAAACAGAAAACATTTATCTACAATAAGAAGATTGTAAACCAACTGTTTGACAAAATTCTCAAGTGGCAAGGGCTGAAAATTTAAGTCAGGATTGGCAAGGGACACCACAGTGGTATCAGAGCTATCGAACCTACCAGCCTGTTGGGTAGTGGATCATTAATTGCAAGTCAAAATTTCAGATTGATTTTCATGGCTACTTTTAACAAACATAGAAGGGAGCCTTTCAAAGAAGAAGAAATCTTTTGGGAAATTTATGGAAATTATAAGGCATTGAAAGCGGAATTTCGTGCTTAGATTTCATTTGATGATTACATGTACCTTAGTGTTAAGTATGATTGGAGATTGCAACATGCATATAATTTCACAAGAAGATTGGTTGAACAGAAAATTGAGAGGTTCAAGGAGCAGTTGACTACTGAAGAGTTGATATCAGTTGGATTACACGTTCCATCTTCTCTTCAGGAGGATAGCATGCCATAACCCAATGGTTCAGTTAAGCAGGATGATGATGAGTACATGGAGCAGCATGAGTCCTCTTGTATTTGGACACCTACTCAGGGCGTTGATGATGATTTTACAGATGGGATTAGCATTATCCCAACCCCCGATCAGCATGAGAGCATACAGGACTTTGCAGAAAAAGAATATTAGGCGCAATTAGAGACTTTTTCATGTGAAGAAGAAGCTACTCTTACACCCCATAGTCCACACAGTTGGGAAAACCAGTTAAAGGTGAACGAGGATGAGATTGTGGAAGCCTTATCTCATCATGACAAACTACATAAGTTGATTGAAAATCACCTTTGGACAGTCCAATTGGAGAGAAGACAAAAGGGAAATGAAACAGAGTCTTCTCATGATAGCTTCATGGAAATCAAAGAAGGTACGGGAGCATTGAAGACAAATTATTTGCACCTTCTTTCGGACCATGATCACCTTCTCAACCTTGTTGAGATCTATTCGGATGTGTTGAGAAGGAAGGGGGATGAAATAGATAAGCTTACTCATGAGCTTATGGTTACCAGTGATTCCTTCAGGAATACTCAACTAGCTCTTCAGGATTTGGAGATCCCTGTGCACAATTTATATAGGGATGATTTTCAAATTTGGGATCTAGGAGTTTACTGTTCGGGCAATTGGTTTCACAGAGTGACAGGGCTTGACAATGATAGGAGCTTTGGCTATATACAGGAGCTATTGGTTGGAGTTCCTTTTAGGATCATTTGGGATCCAGGTGGATGGTGGACAAACGCACATGAGTTGACACTCGGGGATCAAATGCTATGACAGTTGAGATGGATTGGCAGATGCGGATTGCTTGAGGGCAAGCAATCTTTGGGAAGGGAGGATTGTCATGTCCCCAAATTGGAGGTATATTAAATTAATTATTTATTAAGTTATTCCAATAAAATATAATATCAAAAGGGGTGACTTATTATTTAATTAATTTATTATAAAGTGACTTAAGTGACTTGAAAATAAAATAATAAAATTATAAAAGTCACTCAAGGAAAAAAATAATATTTCTTCTAGAAGCTTCTTGAAAGGGCATTGAGACATCTATTTAAGAAGCTATTGGCTGAGCATTTGGATACACTTGATTTGGTTATCATTTCTCATTAGTTGCATGGTAAGTTGTTGAAGCTAAATGCTTAGCATTCGCTCGAAGGTTTGAAGACTCTAGAGTGCCAGGTTCGGTTGTGAAAGATCAACCCTAGCTGGAGTTGAGAAATTCATCTAGGGTTTCTACATTGTGCTTAATTGGAAAGATTTGTCAGGTCTACAACAACTAATGTATTGTTGCAAATACGTTTGGGAAATTTGGAGATTTGCGGTAGCTGTTGTATTGCTGCAGATCACATCTGAAGAAGGAGTTTAATTATGTTGTCTAATTGTTTACAAATTTAATGGCCCTTGGCCAAACTTGTGGTTGACAGACTAAATCAATTTGGGAGACATATTTGCAGATTCTATAAAGACCATTTTCAATTTGAAGGAAATCGGTATTTGAAGAAATATTGCATTTCATTTAGACTAAGATATTTGTAGATTTATGAGTGAACATTTTCAGTCTGAAGTCATCAAAAGTGGCTAGCGCAGGCTATAAAAAACAAAAAAAACAAAGTTACTCACATTTGGAGTGAAGCTCGAATAAGACAAATTATCTTATGTGTTTTGTCTAAGTCATGAGGCGGAAATAATAATCAAGTCAAAAGCTGAATCTAGGCAACCGAATGTTGAGCTTGCAAGAGGTGTCAAATAGTGAACATCAAAAAAGACAAATTTAGTGGGTCCCTAGGCAAATAAGGTAATCTTCAGATACAAACGAATTAAGGGTGATGCGTCATCTTTTAAATGGCTTATGTGAATTGTTGAAGTCACTTCAAAGAATATTGATATATTACTGGAGGAACTTCATTATTCAATAAGTCAAAAATCAGATAAGGAAGAGCCGCAAGAGACCTGTCGGGAGTTGTTTGACCCAGCAAATATGAATCGAATATTTTAAGAAGTCTTGAAAAGTCCGATTACATTATTTTTGAGGAGCTGATTTAAGGAAGAAGAGTTAGACGAATTTGACTCTTGTGATCAACGCATAGCTAGAATTAAGAATTCGGGTCTTCAAAAGAGAGATAATCAACATATTTTATTCGCTGTTGTATTTTGTCTTCTTTCAACATCCCTAGCGCAGCCTTTAAGAATAATTCGATTGGAAAGTTCGGGGTCCCTCAAGAAATTATGATGCAGTAGTATATAATATCCAACGTTGTTCATTGGCTTGCTTTGGAGGTAGCGATCTTCTGACTGGCTGAGACGGCATCTTTCTGGGAAGGTTTCGAGTGTATTTCACAGTGTTGGTTGCTTCACCGAAGGCTACATTCCAATCTTTACAATTTCATATTGCATATCTAGGACACTGTCTTTACTTGGGTTTGCACTTGAAATAATATATCACTGTCATACAATTTTCATGATCACTGTAGTCTTTCATAAACAAGGCAATCTGCAATCAGTGCATTGGCCAAGTATTGTAATGATCATAGTTACAAGACTCGCCTAGACTCGGCGAGTCTTGGCGAGTCCCGAGGCGAGTGAGGCTTGGCGAGTCTTTGGGACTCGGATGCCGAGTACTCGCCAGACTCGCCGAGACTCACGAGACTCGCGAGACTCGCCAGACTCGCCGAGTCCCGAGCCAAAGACTCGGCCGTCACTTTGTGGGCGTGTGTGTCAAAAAAAACACATTTTAAAGTTTCAGAACTGCTTAATTAAATGGCTAAATCTCGACCTTGATGTTTTTTAAATATGTAATTAGTGTCTTTAATTTACAATTTTTTTAATTAAATGGTGTGCGCCATGAAGGTTTGTGTGGTTTCGAAGGTCTTCATTTGGGCTTGGTGGCGGGGGCTCCGCCCCTCGACCCCGCCCTGTATCGCGACAGGGAGCGCGCCCAGGGCACTGCCCCCGGACCCCGCGAGGGGCGCTGCCCCTCGACCCCGTTGGGGGCGCTGCCCCCAGACCCCCGCGAAGGGCACTACCCCTTGATCCTATTGGGGTGTTTCCCCCAAAACCTCATCAAACTATAGGTCTAAGCATGTTATACGCTAATGATGAATCATGATCATTAAACCTACAAAATACATATCCCCTGTTGTAAATCTTTGCATCTTTTGCAGTCAAAGCCATAATCAAGGATTATCTTGTTCCATACATTAGACAACAAAGCATGCAGTCTTGAAGGCTACAATAAAAAATTAATAATAAATTCCTCACTTGAATATACACACCAATCATTGAGATGCAAGAAAATATCATGGCTACATCATCATCTATGACCTATCTTAGACACTAGCGCATGACTTGTCGTGATGTTGGGATGAGTAATGCAAGCTCTTTTGAGCCATAGACTTATATTTTAATTTTGATATTTGTTTTGATGCCATGGATTTCATATTCCATGAGTTTTGTATACATTTGACAATATTTATATATTTGAATGTGTTATTTCCTTCAGCTAAAATTTGCGTTTATACTTATGTGATCGATGTATGTTTGTGTATGAGATCATAGTAATTTCTATATGATGATGTTATTGTGTCTTTAAGGTTTATTTATTAAAGGGTGCGTGAAACAAGTGTTAAATCCTTAAAAATCTCTGAATTTCTTGGGTTTTTCTATTTGCCGAGTCTTTGCCGAGTCTGGGCTCCGAGTCCGAGTCTGAGTCAAAAATTGGCTTGCCGAGTCCGAGGCGAGTCCGAGTCTTGTAACTATGGTAATGATAGTAACAATAAATCTGGTTTCAGCATTCCATTGCATTGCTTATTATCTCACTTTGGAGAGTGATTTGTTGTAAGGAATTGAAAAGAGTTGTAATCTTTTGGAGTTAGCAGTTTGCATATGAAGTATCTGTCAAAATGTCAGCTTGCTGAAGTTGCTCAGTTGTATGAGATTCTAAGTCATTATTTAAGTAGAAATTCAGAAGGTATTCCATTTGCATATCCATTATTATTTTCAGTCAAACCTTCATTAGTTTTGGGAGTCTTTCCATGCATCTTGAATATCATACAAGACCAAAAACAAACAGAAAACATTTATCTACAATAAGAAGATTGTAAACCAACTGTTTGACAAAATTCTCAAGTGGCAAGAGCTGAAAATTTAAGTCAGGATCAGCAAGGGACATCACAAAGGGCTAGTAATTGATGGATGCCTCACTGAGCAGGAAAGAGGCATGGGATTTCTTCAGCATTTTTATGAAAGTGTATTTAAGCCATACAGAGGAAATTAATTGAATTATAAATGTTGGCCAACTCCAACAAGAAGGTGCTGCTCACAACCAACTGATCCCACAATATCATGCACCAAATAGAGATCAAATAGGGAAGCATCGGAGCCCCCAGGAAGGCTCCAACCAAATGGAAAATTAGAACAATCAAATGGATGCACATGCTGATGGCATTCTTGGCTGGACTCAAAGCATGGAAGGGCATCCTCCTCATCAACAAACTCCAGGAAGGCATCAATGCAATATGAACTATTCTTTAAGATAAACTTTTCAGCATATTCTCTTGTTGTAACTAAATCTCAATACATATATCTCTGACCTATACACAGTAAATCTTTCATGTATGCTCATTTGACAGCTCTTTTAGTTCTGTAGTGCAACTTGTATTTAAATCCTATCTGGTTCTATCTTCTTTCACTAACTACTGGTTTTTTGAAGGAATTTTGTAATATTTAATTCTTTAACCATAAATACATACATTAATATATGGTTCATAAAAAAATAAACCAATAAATCATTATCCAAGTGTGCTCTTCCACTAAGAGTTAGCTAGCTTGTTGATCGAGTTCTTTAATGACACTTGTGAAGTAGATCTGCTCAACTCAACATTGTTAGTAATAGACAATGCAAAAAGGTTCCCCTACCCAGCCTAAAATACACAGTAAAATAGTAGTAAACACTTCTGGATTTAACTGCATATGCTGTTTAGCATCAATGTTTTGAACCACACCCAGTGATTCATCATCAGGAAGAGGATAATGAATCACTGGGTGTGGTTTGAAACATCGATTCTAAACAACATACACAGTTAAATCCAAAAGTGTTTACTGCTATTATTTATGGACTGTGGAAAAATCATACCAACACAGTAAAATGCTAAAATATTATTATTTCCATTAGTTTTTAATTTTCTGTCATTAGATTTATCTCATAATAACAATAAGCATAGAACACTAAATCTTGTGTTTGCACAATAGCTAACCAAATGAGTGATGAACTCCATGCTTTTGCACTCCTAAGGAGGCATGCAACAGTGGCCTGATAAGCAATGCAACAAGTGATGAACTCCATGCTATATACAAATTGTTAGGGGACTATAAGAAATTGGGTTTCCAATATTTCCAAATAATGGTTTATTTTGAGTTATCAAGGCTCAGGGCTTGTGCGGTTGCTCATGCTTATCCAAAGTGACTCCATTGTCATAGCAAGACACACCCTTTATTGAAAAGATATTTTTGGTACTATGCACACACGTAATTTTTTATTATAGATATTTACTTCCAAAAAAACTGTAATGATTAACTCTACAATCATTCTAATCATGTTACCCCAAGTTTCCGGGACAAAGACGGCAGGGGACGACGAGACGAGTCCCCAAGTTTTTGATTTTTGAGGCCAAATTTGGGGACGGCTATATAAAATATAGGGAAAATTTAAAATATATAGGGAAATTCTAATATGAAAACATGGATAAAGCATGCATAATATACATTATAGAACCTTAACATATAACATTTGTGTTCAACATTCTTTGTCAATACTCAATACACATTGAAAATTCAGAATTAACATACATCAATCATAATACAACCTCCAAGTTATAATTTATAAATTTATATCAAATTACATAAGGTTATTTCCAACTTACAAATTGGGCGATCATTTGTGATTACATTGAAGATTGTTTCACCAAGGTTATTGATTACTTGGCACAGAACAATAATGAATAGTTGAGGCGTCTGAAGGCAAAGTTATTGTAGTTTTGTGGGAGTGTGGACTACTGGAAGATAATTCAATGCTGGTGTATTGTCTGATATGGATTTGAGCAGTTAAATGTAGGGACAATCGCTACACTCAAGGAGTTTTGGGCATCAAATTGCCTTAATATTTAGCCTATTTCCACTTGTGAAGAATTGTTTAAAAAGGTCAAAATCCTAAGTCTTTGTCTCTAAAACCTGTTAGTGAACAGAAAGCAAATAAATTCAAGTTTACACACTTCTGGAATAATTTTTTGTTATTTTTGTATATCTCTAATAGAGCATTGAATATTTATCTTGTGAGTGTTCCAAATATTGTGAAAGATACATGAAAACAATTTAAGCGAACAATTCACAAACCAGAAAACTGAAAACTATTATATATATATATATATATATATATATATATATATATAGTTTACATACTCGAAATTGGAGAGTACTCGGCAAGCCCAAAATTTTTGACTCAGCAAATACTTGGCAACTTAAAAAGTAGCAAAATTTCTTATTAAAAAAAAATAATAATTATTAACTATTAATTATAAAAAATTTATATATGTATTCAATAATTTTGTTAAAGAATATAATATATAATAATAATAAGTAGTATAATTATATTATTTATAATTTACTTTTTATTATATAAAAATTTAAAATATACATTATATATTAATTATGCTAATATATATTTAACTAGTGATGTCGTAATGTTAAAACCTAAATGTGCTCATTTGTATTATATAAAAAATATAATAATTATTAACTATTAATTATAATAATTTTATATATCTATTTAATAATTTTGTTAAAGAATATAATATATAATAATAATAAGTAGTATAATTATATTATTTATAATTTACTTTTTATTATATAAAAATTTAAAATATACATTATATATTAATTATGCTAATATATATTTAACTAGTGATGTCGTAATGTTAAAACCTAAATGTGCTCATTTGTATTATATAAAAAATATAATAATTATTAACTATTAATTAAATAATTGTATATATGTATTTAATAGTTTTGTTAAAGAATATAATATATAATATTAATAAGTAATATAATTATATTATTTATAATTTATTTTTTATTATATAAAATATACATTATATTAATTATGCTAATATATAATGTTAAAACCTAAATGTGCTCATTATTAGGATCTTGGCCGTAATTTTCATTTTAATAAACATACTCTAAAACCCTTGTCGAAACCTTACTTTCAAGTTGTAGGTCGCCAAATTGGAGAAGTGAAAGGTCAATACTAGCGATGAAGAGTTGGAGGAGAGGAAACCAATAGCCGCGGGGAAAGTAGTGTAAGTAGTATATCTTTACTTTTGTTGTAGTCGGTCGTAGTCGGTCGTAGTCGTAGTCGGCCATTTGCTAATAAAACTATAGTTAGTGGGAATAATGCATGTCATGTACTTTCGGGTAATCAAGTCCCGATTAGTGATAACTGTTGTTATGAAATGTCGTGTCGGTTGGTTACCTAACTACAGCCAAACGTTATATGTAGTCAATTGATGTAGTCGGGAAATGGTTATGTGTGAATGGACACAGTTGATAGCACTGTTGATACTTCTATGATTGTACATGGTGATATTTCTGATAATGAATAAAGCATCTGATGTTCAAACATGATATATTTCTATTATATTGTTTTGTTCCATGTTCTGCACATGATTTAGTTTGCCAGTAGTACGTAGTACTTGAATTACATTACATAGGGCAAACAAGTAGGCAAAAAACAACCGAAAAACAGATGAAATTGTGCCAAAAAATGCAGAAAACGCAAAAAAAAACAAACACAAAAAAAAAATGCGTGAAAACCCTAAAATATCTGCACGAAAATGAGGGCAAAAATTGGCAATTAAAACTACTATAGCATTTGGCGAGTAAAGGCAGAAAATAATCATTTTGCTTAGAATCTGGCGATAATCGCCCACTCAGAGATTAATCAACGATTATGTAAACTATATATATATATATATATATATATAAAACATGTTTTGATGTGGGGGATGGCTCAGGCGTCCCCTGGCTGTCCCCGGGACAGCCAGCCGTCCCCCTTTCCCTTCGACCGTCCACCCCATTCCGAAAACATCCCCCATGAATTTGCAAAAAAAGGGGACGCCAGGGGACCGTTCACCAACCATCCCCTATACCTGGGATGTCCCAGGGACAGGGACGGAGCATTTTAAGGGGGGGACGCGTCCCCAGGTTCCCTCGTTATATTGTTCTCTGTATTTCCTTCTATGCAAGAACAAATTTGTAGAGTTAATTGAAAACCAAAAAGTTACAGAAGCTTCAATGGATTGCATTGGGAGATATCAATTCACCCACCTAATACTGTACTGGGAGATAATTATATACAAACAATAAGATATTTATTTTAATTACCAAGAGATAAATTCAGAATGACTATAATGAAAAAAAGTAAATGATGACTACTGAAACTGACTTTCTAGAACACAGAAATAAAGCTAAACCTAAGTAAATCATAAATTTTATGGATGGCATTAGAGATTGTTTCTCATCCATGAATATCAACAAAACAAGTTACAAAGACTTTCCTAAACTTATTAATCTTTGATTTTATCATGGAAACAAGAATTATACTTTATTCAAATCATAATTCCTTAAAAATGGGATTTTCTAGTTGCAACATAAATGAAATACTAGTAGGCAAATGCAACTAATTTTGATAATTTAATCAATAATTATAAATTATATCTTCTGTTCAAGAAAGCTTACCATGACTTATCAAGGCAATAACAATTTGAGCATCAATATAAATTATCTTAAAAAGAAAAGAAAAAAAGAAAAATTAGTCATTACCTGTGCAATATTGTTTTGAATGATAATTTAACACCATCTGGCACATAAACCACCATATGAGTGGTGTCACCAAATAAGTTTTTGGATGTAGATGCCCCTTCAATTTCTGCTTCTAATTGTAATCTCTTTAATGATACCATAGCTATCGACTGTGAGTCTGGATTTCTGAAAAAAAAGCACAGAAGAAAATGAAAATAGGAATCTAGTGGATTCATAGTTTGTTGATGGTTGAATATTTAGAATTTCTCTAGTCTTGAATACAATAATTAAAATCAATTTTATAAGTGTCCCATAAATTATGATATTTTAGAAAAGAAGAATAGAATCTTTAAAAGTCCAAAGAAAGACAGATATACTTTACTGACAATTTTAGTTTATAAACAACAATACAACATCTAGGTTTTCCATGTTTGCACACCATTGATCCTGGCAATTTTCTCTTCCTATCCTTTGACAAAAAAGAGAATGCCTGTGTAATGTCCCACCCTAATCTAAGTTTTAACTTGCAATTTTGGCTCGATTAATTTTCAGTTTGTCATATGGGACATTTTATCAACTTACAACAATACATTGCATATGATCATCACATTATAAAATCCAAAATGCATGAATATATTTCATTATGAGAATCACGCCATTAAATAATACCAAATGACTGTATTATTACAAAGAGATATATATTAACTAGCTACAGCCACATTAACATTCAAACTGAGCAATGACAATGGATAGACTTAGTGATAAATGATATTCAGGACTGCTTGTAGCAGTGAGCAAATTACACAAAAACAATATTAAGATCTGTGCATACAATGAACAGCTATTGTAATATTGTTATTCCAACCTGATGTTACCACGCCTGGTCTGAAATAGTTAGCAGCACCCTGTGAAGCAAAGGAAACTCTGAATGAAGGCCACATACAACTCCTATGATGTCCAACAATGTCCCTAATGTGCGCTCAGATTATGGGCAACACTCAGAACTGTTCACCAAGTCTGCAGACCAGCTCCATGACCCCTGAAGAAGGCTCCCACGCAGCCCATAAATGCACAGCAGGTATTATATATCCCCACGCCTCAGAATATGGTTCACATGCCTCTCCAACAACCCCTCAAATGCCACACTGAGAGAGGTATAGACAGCAACATAAAATGGAGTATGAGTTTGTAAAGGCTCACAAATTTCCCAGCTAATTGGTGTGTTCCTTTCTAATGGCAAACTAACAAAATGTAATGTGAACAACAAATTAAACCCTTAGGAAATCCTCTCACCTGGCAATTGCATTCAATATTTACCATATGCAGTATGAATGTTTCAAACCCTTGCCTGGCAACCACCTAGTTATTGAAGTTGTCTTGTAGTTCACTTTGCTCTAAAAATAATGATCAATATATTCGCATTATTCAGATATTTCATTCAAACCCTTGATTATGAAACTCTCCTACAAACTCAATGAAGCGCAAGCACAATCCCTACAAATGGAATTGTCTGCAAGCTGGCTTGGGAGATCTTTCACTCTTGTACCGAGTTGTTCTTCCTGAGGGATTTCATCCTCAAAAAGCTTGAGATTTTCAGACTTTCCGGTCTTCAACAAAACCCTTATCAAAATAAACTTCTTCAACAATGTATCAATAAAATGAACTCCAAATGCCCTATTATAATTCCCAACTTCACATCAAATTCACATATAAAATTCATTTTATTTAATTTTACTTTTAGTTTTAGTGCACAACTTTATAATATAAAGTATACTTTAAAAGTCACTTATATCTCCCCTTTTAAAATGACACTTTAATTTATATTATAAAGTATACTTTAAAATCACTTATATCCCCTTTATAAATAAGTCCCTTTTTAATATAATTTAATCACACATAAAGTTAAATTATTTAATTTAACTTTATTATTTAGCGTTATTAATATTAAATGCATTGGACCAATATTAACCAATATATCTCTAGGATATAATTATGCCACCATGCCAAATATAGAAACTTTGTCAGCTAACCATACCAATGACTTACTATAAATATTAAGTGTGGGCAACACATCTGAGTGACTTACTATAAATAGCGTGTCAAAGTGTTCAAAATGGCCTCCGAAAGGCACACCACAAATAAACTAGGGCACTGAGCTGAAGAGTACTGAAATAAGCACCAAAAAGGCCTACTGAAGAACCAAAGATCACCTCAAAGGGGTCCCCTGAACACCCTATTAGCCTACGGGGACCAGTTGGTAGACTAACCACTGCCTAGGAAAAAGGGATATTACAGTCTTCCCTCCCCAAGATTGTTTGTCCCCAAGAAATTCTCACCTGGATACCCTAGCTTATCACCTAAATATACTCTACATCCGTTGGGTAGAGATAAAACCATGCTTAACATCACTGTAGGAAACTACCCCAATGTAGAACAATCTACCAAACATAGGAATCCCTGGATCCCACAGCCAAATTGGAAGTCCACCATTTCCCATAACCGCAGATTTCCACTGCACCACTCTGATATAACTATCACCAAGCCAAGAGTGGTGATGCAACTCAACGAAATCCATTTGAACTAATGTGCCAAGGCTGTTACCTCCTAGATCCCAACACACCAAAACCTCACATCCATCAAACATGAGAAGATGGAAATAACTCGAAGTGCTAGCATCACAACACCTCTTCCCAACCTCTACAAAACTCCCAAGGATGTGATGAATACCCCACATGGGTGCCAGAAAACATGTAGCAGCTCCTTTTAGGTTGCTGATATAGGGTAGATCAGCACCCTCAAGACTATAAGGATGACCTATGGAGATGTGAATGACTACGCCAAGGCCATAGGGTGATAGAGTATCATCCCTATGCCACTCTCCCATCCTGAGGAGATGATGCAACTCTCCTCCGAACTCTTGAACAACTGTTGTCCTCCAAAAATTATGAATGAAATCCTCATCCCATGGAGTAGGACAGCCGTCTCCTACCAAAACATGGAGCAAAAATCCATCACTGTGGGCTAATCCAATGATACCATCATGCACACTTGAAACACAACTCCCTTGTGTCCCCATCTTCCCAAGTGTATCCCACACATGGGTATGTGCTTCCATCGGAAATCCTTGAAGCACGAAAGTTGCACTTTCTACCAAGGAGATGTCTGCATGATGAAAATTTGATCCTTGTCCCTGTATACAACCATTTGAAAGTGACAGAATCGGAGACCCACAAATCCTAGTTCCATCTTCCAATGATGGAAACACTTCATCCCAAAATGGATGATATGTATCTTGAGCCAATAATTGGCCCTCCCTCAAAGGTGACTCATGGTCACTATGGTACAAGTTGTGTGAAAACTCAGGAATGTCAGAATCATTCTTGCCCTTAGGCTCATGCAACCCTGAAACCTCCTCATGCTTGACCATCGTTAAGGGTTCTCACATCAAACCATGAGTGCCACTACCATCTGCAAGTGACATGACAGTCGTAGAAGACTGGATATCAACTGTGGATGAAGAAGATTGAACCAAGCTTAACTCCTCACAGAGTTTGTCAATCTGAATCACTGATTCTTGAAGGGCCTTCTGAGTGCTCTTCAAGGAATCCTCAATATCACTAAGCTCAGCAGTAACATTATCCACTTCCCTTTCTTTCCCCTTAAGTGCATTGTAGTAGATCTCACCAAGTTGGAGTAGTTGATCTCTATCTGAGAGTAGCTACATATAATTGGTCTTCATCTCTACCATCACTTCTCTAAGCACCTGCGAATCTAAAAGGGGAAATTCTCCATAAGGGTCCATATGTTCTCCTGAAGACCTCCAACAACATTTGGTCATCATCATTGTAATGCCCCCTTCTTAGCAGTGATCAATGCAGTTGGCCGTTAGCCTATCCTGGAGGCCCGTAGGCTAGTCGGAAGCAAAAATTAGGGTTTCCTATTTTCTAGGAGGATGTTTTGGCAATTTTGGAGGCTCGCATGTTGGAGTTTTGCAGTTTTGATTCTAGATCCCTTCTGGGTTTTTAGAGAGCTTTGCGATGGTGTGACATGCAACTAAATCCGAGGACTTCTCCGAACTTACTATTTTTTGTAAGTTGCGACGGTTGCTCAGAATATGGTTAAAATGCATTTGGACACACTTACTATTTTTAGCAGTATGTTATTTTTAGCAGGGTTTCAGCAAGCCAATTCAGAGGATATTTCAGGCAAGTCAGTTTGAGCAGTTTTGGTCTTCAGCACTTCTGAGCTATTTTTGGCAAGTCAGAGCTTGAGATGGGCGCTGCATTTGTTGAAGTAAAATATTTTTATAAAGTGAAATGCTTTAAGGCTTAGAGGACGCCTTATGGAGAAAAATGTTAATTTCATAAAGTCTTTCACTTTATTATATTTGGACCCATATTATACCTTATTAGTACTTTTGATAAAGTATATTACTTTCTTGTTGATGGACGACTTGGAGAGATAAGAAATCAAAAGAAAATTACAAAATATTGGTGAATGTGCATTTGAGTTAGGTGTCTATCTTGGAGGGAGATTGAATTAGAATTTGGAGTGAAAAGGTTATAAATATGAGTGTTGGCTTCACTCTTTTCATCCATGAAGAAATTGTAACAAAGTGTTGCTGAAATGGTGACTAAATTGCTTTGAGGAATGCATACCTCCTAGCTTATACAAAGTTTCTTGCTTGAAAGATAGCAACTAGCTAAGTGAGAAGGTCGTTCTTTACACTGAAGAACAGATGGAGCTTATTGCAATGAAGTTGTTTGATGTTTTCTAATGTCTTTTGGGTGTTTTGTCAGTTTACAGGTTGTTGGTTTGTGGTGTGGCTATAGGTGGTTTTCACTCATAACTCTTTAGGTGATTTTTTGTTGGTTCTGGGCAGTGTCTCATCCTTTTTCTACGGCCTAGGTGTCCCTCTCTGTTGGTTTCCAGATTTTATCTTGCGGATTTGAATTTTATATTGCAGGTTGCCCCTCCTGGGAGGCCGTACTATGCCTAGGAAGTGCCTTGGGATTCGTGCTAAATCATTGTGAGGTGTTTGCAGCAGTTTCTTAGTCTTGTCTTGGTCGCCATCACTCTTGGAGTCTACTGTTTCTTATTTCAAGTGATTTGGAGGAGTATTGAGTGAGTTAGGAGCATTTTAGTAAGTTTTCTAGTTGCTGGTCTATGATTTCAGTTTGCTAGTCTGTTATATCAGATTGTAGTAGTTGGAGTTTTTGGGTTTGTTTTTCATAGTTGGGAGTCTTTTGGAGTTGGAGAGACATTTTATAACATTTGCAGCACTTTCGACATCTCTAATATTTGGCTCTTGCAGATTTTATTCCATATTGTAATGTTGATTCAGTAGTACTGATCAGCTCTTTAATATTTCTGCAAATTTCCATTGTATTCCCACTTTTAGTGGAAGAAGGCTGGCCTTGCCGCCTTATTTACTTTCTTGCATAAGCATTTTCATTCCCACCGTTTGGTGCAAGCGACAAGCCTCGCCGTCTTTACTTTTTGTACTACATTCCTCATATGTTGATCGGCTGAGCCATCACTCTAGTCCTGCTGAATAAGTGGTTGAGTTGCATACTTGTATTTCCAACATTCAATTTTCAAACTAACGATCCCCGGCGCCATATGCTCACATCTCACCCGTCATTGGGATCTTGGTGTAGTGTTACATTCCAATGTTGGTTTATGATTTCTCTAACGTTAACGGGTGAAACTACTTGTGAAAAATTGAGAAAAATTGTAAGGGAGTCATTTCAATCATGAGGGTGCCATCAAAATGTTTGATGGCTGCACTAATTTGGTCTTCACTCACCTTCAGTTGTCCCGCCAACTGATTGGACTCCTTAGACTGATCAGCCTCATATAAATTTTCTGATTTAGGATCAGCGTCATGCAACATAAAATCTGATTTGTTTTCAAGGTTGATAACAACTCCATGAGTGTTGAAAATTCCATCCTTCATGCATGAATGTGGAGATGAAGTTTGGGCAACACTTTGGTCAAAACTATAGTCATCCCAAACGGGATCCTGCAATGTCGCGTAGGACTTATCCAAACCCATTTGTAGTTGATCCCGCATGACTGAACTGTAAATCTCCATGACGCCATCCCCTACACTCTTCATGTGCTCTTCAACAGAAGCTTCAGTAGGTGACTCTCCTACATCC
>VDFB02270651.1:291282873-291340161 GCA_007258455.2 Sequoia sempervirens | reverse complement strand
ACAACAAGAGAAGAATCCATCTGTGGACCTTTCAGATCTTAACTTACTGAACAAGTGATCATGAATACATTTGTTGACTGATGGCACAACTACTAACAACTTCCTGCATTCCAGTGCCAACTACTAACAAAGGGGGGGGGGAGGGGAGGGGGCAAAGGATTTTTCTTGAAAGACTCCCCCTAGGCCGATGGCTTGAAATTAATTTATGGAGGAATTATCGAAGGGATTACCGGAGGTAGCTTCCAGTACGGGCTTATCAGATTCACTCTTCTTTATCCATGTTTTCTTCATATGATTTATTATTTCTTCCACAGTCACTTTTCCTTTTCCTTTATCATCTTTTTGTGAAATTCTTCCTTCGTATACCAAACCTCTTCTATCCATGTTTCTGTTTATGCAGAATCTTGTAATGTGACCAAGTTTGTTACAGTTGTAGCACACAGGATTTCTTT
Organism: Sequoia sempervirens; assembly: GCA_007258455.2. Lineage (NCBI taxonomy): Eukaryota > Viridiplantae > Streptophyta > Pinopsida > Cupressales > Cupressaceae > Sequoia > Sequoia sempervirens. Next base: position 291,339,709 of record VDFB02270651.1, on the reverse strand, counting down.
GTCTAGACCATTCATTCCATTGATTTCCCTTTGATTTGCACTAGTTAGCAACATGTCCAAATCTTCCACAACATTCCTTATACTGGCAGCCATACTTCTACATTCAATTGATTTATGACCAAACTTTTTGCAACTAAAACACTGACTGGGAAATGATGGACTGCTTGAATTTAATTTTCTTCTACATTGAGAAGCCATATGACCAAATTTATTGCAAGAAAAGCAATAACCATTAAACTTATGAGCATTGGGTTGTCTTACCGGATACCTTCTACCTTTGTTCATCTGGTTTCTTTGTCTAGGATCCTTGTGTTCAAATCTGGAGCTTTCTTCCTTCTCATATCCAAGACCTCACTTATCATTTTCATCCTTTTGTCCTTTAGTCATCTCATCAAGCTTAGTAGAACTGATCCTAAACTTCTCCTTGTATTCATTTGTAGTAGAGAGTTCATCTCTGAGAATAACTATTTGTCTTTCAAGCTCTTGTTCATTACTTCTGGATTGTTGCAGTTCAATCCCCAGTTGAATGAATCCACTATTAACTTTGTTGCATTCTTCAGATTTCTCTTTCAAGAACTGAGCCAAATTCTCCTCATTCTTCTTTCTTTCTTCAATCTCTTTAGTTAGCTTCATTGCCATAGATTCCATCTGAAGCTTTAGAGTAGCATTGTCCCTAGCAAGCTTTTCACTATTCAGTTATTTCTTTTAGGGTCTACTTCAGGTGAACATCTTCCAGGATTTTATTTTCTTTCTATTTCAGTTGATCACACAGTTCCTTCCTCTTTTTTCTTAACTCATTGATTTTATCCTTCAATGATTGAATGAATTTTTCAGCATCCACAATATTTTCTTTTAACTCCATGAATTTTTCTTTAGACTGATCAAGATCATCAAGTGCCACCATAAGCTGCTATTGAAGACCACCATAGTCCATTGTACTTCAAGATCCACCTCAAGTTGTTAAACTTTCAAAGAGGAACCTTCTTTGATACCAATTGTTGGACTCAAGGAACACTGAGAGGGGGGGTGAATTAGTGTTCAACCAATCTAAACTTTAAATCCATATCTTAAACCATTTACAACATATAAACAGAAATAAAGATGCAAACACATTAACGAGATAATCAAAGCATCATAACACCAATAATTTTATGTGGAAACCCTGTTAAGGGAAAAACCACAGTGGAGATTAATCCACAATTTATATACTCTGTTAAAAGTATGAAGAAAAGGGAATGCACATGCATTCAGGCACACTGCTTAGAGCTCACTGCTTAGAATAAGGAAGGCTCACTTCCTTACAAAAGGTTTGTGATTACAAATAAAGTTTGAACTGAGAAGATAACATCTCCAAATGCCTATATTTAGTTCCAATGAAGCTCTATAGATGATCTTCAGCCCTTTTGACTGATTTTGTATTTCTGCTCTGCTCTTCTTTGTTTTTCTACCCTTCTGAAACTATGCATAGATCACTCAATCACCCTGCACACACATTTTTTCTGCTCTTCACACACATTCACACACTTCCACACTTTCTTTTTCATACCCAAAATGAATTTCCAATCTCATATATATATATCCGCTAGCAAGAATTCAAACACTATATGTCAGCTTCACACAAAATATAATATTCTCCACATGTCAGCTCAAGACATGAAAAATTTATAACGTGTACCTATACAAGTCGGCCACATCATAGATGGGACCCAAAATAGAATTCTCAAACATAGAAACATTTAAACAACCATCCCTTATACATCTGTGACACACTACATTGACTAGGTCAGCCATAATGAACAAATAATTAGAAAATCATTTTTCCGGATCACCTTACTCATACACCAGTTAATGCAACATCACAAAACTTACCAATAAGGTAATATACATGCTTAACAACCTATCCTATGGATCCACAACACAAGATGATGATCTAGTGAAGCATATGGATTGACATACTAACCAAATACCCTACTCTTCATGTTCTCTACTGGTGATACATTGTACTTAACTTTAACTGTCGGTATGACCAGGTTCAAATCTGCGGACCACAATAGTGACTTCAATTGCCATCAATGACAACACTAGAAGCCATACCAATAATCTCCTCGAGCCATATTCCAACACATATTACATTTAATACAATGGTTAGGGATTTCGAACTTGATGGTGTTCATATCATTCCCTAGTGTTGTATTTGTAATAGAATTCATAGCTCACCCATGTATTGTAAATCCATATCTAGAGGTTTCATTAATGAAAGTGATTTGCAGGTTTGAATGATGTTCCTCCTTGCTTCTTACCATATTTTAACTCATTTCTTAGTAATTTTCATGTGATTACAAATGTGAATTATGATGTGTGGATGACTATGAGAAAGGGATGATGGGTTTTCTCACATCATCTTTTTTTTTTATCATTTTTATGCTCCTATCAATGAACTAGATACCAAAATGATAGATCTACATAGACCACTTTTCTCTCATATAAGCAATTGATCACTGAGCCAATTTTTAGGTTTGGTAAAGTCTATAGGTTATTATAAGACATCAAATGATATATGTTTAAATTGTAAATGAAGGGATACATTTGAATAACATAGGAAGATTTTTTTTAATTTAAATATTTTGCAATGGATGTCTCCATTGATATTTATGGTGATTTAAGGAAATATGTAATCATAGATATATGTTTTCTCTTGCCACATTTGTTGATATAAATGTAATAATTACTTGGGATGTGTGTGATAGCACCTAATATATTGTGAATGATTTGTAATAACCATTCCTTTATTTCATATGGGTTATTGTAGTTATGGTTACATATTATTAATTATTCCTATGATAGAAATGTAATCTCTAGTTTTCATTTACATTAAATCCAATTCTATTGATGCTTTTCCTTAATATATTTCCTTCCTCTTTGTTTTTTATGAATCAGTTGCTCAATGGAGTGGGCATTAGTCCACATTGGTGAAGGACTAGTCAATGTTTCATTTAAAATCATAGTTGTTCCTATTAGCTATAGGATTAGATTAGGTTTATGTATTTTGTTCATGATTTAGTTTTATAAACTAGGGAACTATTTTAAGAAAACTTAACATCCATACCATCAAAGACTCTAAACATGCATGTTTGCACCTTGCCACTATGTTAGAAATATATAAATTTATCATTAGTGATCATTAATGAATCTTAAATATATAGATGCATGTGCAAGGCTTGTTATCAACTATATAGAGGTTTTATGCAACTAGTTTATCTTGACATAATGACAATAATGGGAGTGAAGTGTAAATTTGGGTATATCTATTACTTATTTTATTCATTTTTCATTTTATTTTATTTAAATACCTATTAAGGTATACCCTTGAGAGTTCCCTCTCAGGTTTAAGTTGCACCTAAAGTGTAGGAGAGATTACCCACTCTCAAAGTAAGACTTTAACCATCCATAGTTTGTTAGTGAACTCATATTTTAGCTTCTTAATGACATATCCATTTCCTTGAAGGATGGAAGAAGTTATAGAATTGTAAACCCACGGTTTTGGGACCTAATTCAAAAATCAACCCAAGTATGCATTTGGTTAGCTATAACAACTATTAGGAAGAGTTAAACATGGTTTAATTTTTTTAAAAAAAATTTAAGTGTTAGACTTAATAAATATAATGCTAAATTAAAATCCTCTAATATATATATAAAAAAAGATGACATAATTTCAAATACAAAAATGGGAATAACAAGATTTCAATAAATCTAGTCAAAGGTGTGTAAAATAAGAAAATAGAGTACACTATATGAACTTTGGACATGGGAAAGTCAAGGTGACAAGTGTCCTTGAAAATAAAAATGAACTAAATGATTCACTCAACTATAGGAATAAAGTTGTCAAAATAACTCATCTTGATTAGGAAGATGTGAAACCTAACTATCAAAAATCAAGGAGTTGAATGAGGCACAAGTGGCATGTGCTCCCATCAATAAAATAGATTACATGTGCTCTTATTTATAAATTTACCCAAGTAAGTAATATTAATAATGCAATTAAAATTAAGATAGGGTGCAATATAGTATTACATGAATGCCCCCTTAAGTGGAAATAAGGTAGTAAAGAAATAATTTTTGGTAAGATAAACCATATTAAGTACCTATGTACAATATGAAAGAACCCCAATGTACAAAGAGAGTGTACCCACTAGAAGAAGAGAAAGAGAAAACCCATGGGAAAAAAATGTATGCCAAGGAAATACAACTAAATGAATAAATTTAGAAATTTATCAAGTATCTTAATGTTGATGTTGAACTCTAACTAAAATTGATCAATAGGATCAAACATTATGCAAGATTCAAGAACATTGACGATAATGAATTACTCTGAATTTGAGATATGAACCAATGTGAACCAGATGCAAGATTTGGGAACATTTATCATAGATGAATGAATATAAATTTGATATGTGAATTAGAATGTGTTAAATCATAAGCATGATGTGCTAAAGACATAATGAGAAGATTTAGAATGGGTGACATGAAAGTGTTAACTTTCATCAATAGATGGAGGTATAATCACAGTGCATGTCACATGACTACAATTATTATCCCATGATATGTCCTACTATATAGAACCATTATAATCACATAGATTAATCATCCCCAAGATATAAATTTATAATGTATTAGCCCCCAAATTCAAGTATATGTGTGATGACACTTTATAAGTTGAGTTTGTTTGCATTAACACAACCAAAATTAACTTAACTAAGATGCCCTTGTTTGCATTAAATTGAGTTTGTTTGCATTAATCATTTTTCTCTTGGTGCTATCATTTTCATCCTGATGATGGATCATGGAGTGTGATCTAAAACGTTGATGAAAAATACTAGCACACAATCGAATCTAAAAATATTTTGCAATTAACAATATGGATTGTGGAAATTTATTATCTTTGATTAAGATGCCCTTATTAAGTAGAGTTTTGACACTTTATAATTTAGTGTGATTATAATACTCTTTTTTTCAAGTTTTCAAAATGTCTAATAAAGTACAAAATATTGAGAGTATAATTCCAAAATAGAATGAGAGAAAATGAATAACACTACTATGAAATACATGAAAACACACACTTCCAAAAAAAATGACCTAAAAAGAAGTTTTTCTAAGAAATTTATGGCCCTCCAAAGGTCTCAAAAGAGGAATTGTGCAACAAGAAGTTCGAGAAAACTTGATTTCTAAAAAAATGAATTCCATGAATAGAAACAAATTATAACACTGTGAAGTTCATCAATTTTTTGTCAATTAAAAAAAATTACATTGAAAATAATAATAATAATAATTTTTAAAAAAATCAATATGAAGAAGACATGGCCTTTCAAATTCATCCTCCAATTTTGAAAATTTCATTAAGGGGTGGTCTCTCTAGTTTGATGGTAGATGTGTGGAATTGTTGGTTGAGGTGGAATAGGGGTGGGACTTTCGTGGTCAAGTGGTAGCATAAATTGTAGGTTCCACTAGTGAAGGTTGAGTGGTGGTGTGGTGATGCATGAGTGGGGTTGTGGTGGTGTCTAGTAGTAGTGCTACTAGGCTGGTAATTGAGAGGTAGAGGACACCAAATATTGAGCAACAAGAGAATTGATTCATTGGGGTAGTTTCCTAAGAAAATGAATTTAGGAAATGGTCACCAGAATTGGTTGTGATTGGATTTTCTTTTACCAATATTATTGAGAGGTAGGTGTGAGACATGACCTACCCTACCACCACCTTCCATGCGGTGTGGTAGGGGACTAGGTGGACCTTGTAATACTCCTCTAAACTATTATCACTTAAACAAAAAATAATAATTTTTAATTTTTAATATAAAAAATAAAAAATAAAAAAAATCGCTATACCTATTGACACAAGTATATGCCTAGGCTATATACAACCTTGCTCTACATTCATAGGCTTGGATGTTTTTTATTTTATTGTAACTTCTCAAAATTTGGTGAATCCATGGGTTTTTGACCACTCTAAGCATAATGGCATTATTTGTTTGGCTCCAAATTACCTCAAAAAGCATGAAACCTACAAAATTTTCAATTAAACCCTACTACTAAAATTTTGGTTACTTGATTTCATATTGTCTAATTTGGAAAAAATTAAAGGCTAACCAAGTTGAAATGGCTACTTACAATGTGTGATATCAAAAGGACCCAGTTTGCAAGACTATGAACTCTAGGTGAAAGACATTGATGCAAGGGCACATAGATCAATTTTGGTTTCAATTTTGGCTTTTTGAATTTTAGTTTTTTATTTTATTTTTTAAATTATCTTTTTGATACTACAAGGGTATCCCTGCGACCCAGCCCAATAGCCCTTACCTTGGGTACTTGAAAATTTATCTAACCTCAAGGAGGTTAGGGAAAAATTCCATTCCTATAATTGAACCTTGCCTTTTCCCACTACGAAGTGGAGTCGAACCTATTACCTCGAGGAATGAAAACCCCAAGCCTAAGCCAACTCTGCTACAAATGGCAACTAGGCAGTTGGAGCTTGGTAGCACATTGAGCTCTTGTATTGGAGAATTGTGTAGAACCATTGGTGGGAGTTAACAAAAATAGGATCGACCCATGTTTTTGGAAGGAATGAGTGGCTGCAGGAAGAAGGAGAAAGATTGTTACTGAAGAAAAAAAGCACTAACCTACACCAAGAACGTCTCTAGAGAGGTAGATGGCCGGTTGAAGAAAAATAGAGAAAATTGTTTATTGATTGTTGGAGTAGCTAAGTGATCAGAGGGAGGAAAAATGGATGATGATTAACCTGAATCTACCTATGTTTTGGTTTTTCATACTCCAGCCACTCAATTGTGGGTTCTTTTGGTGTGATTAACTTAATGCTTTGCAAATAAGACTAGTGTTGGTGAATGTTTTTCCAATGGAGATTGTAATACTGTGCCCAGGTGAAAGGAAGGGAAGTTGGCATGTTTTCTTTCTTTGAAGCTTTAAAACCTTAGGTTTTTGTTTTTTTTGAGTGACTGAATTCTTTGTGTTGATGTCATAGTACTTCAAGAATTGGTTTAGCCAATGGAAAATTTTATTTTCCAATCTATCTTGATTCATCTACCTATTACTTTTTTAATTCTATGTGTTGTTGTGGCTTTGATTGTGATTCAAGATCAAACCATCGATTTGGAGGAATTAAATTAATTGGTTTTCCTTAAATTGTTATTACATGTCTTGGCCTGTTTTCTATTGAATTTCAATTTGTTAAAAGTTGAATAGTTTGCCAACAAGTTGAAGTTGAGTGGTTTTCCATTAGAAGCTATACACTATAGTTTAAATTGAATAAAATCACCTACCTTGCCCTGATTTGATACATTTTTTGATTCAATAAATATTTTATAATATTAAATCTCCATAACATCAAAACAACAAGGTGAAACTAATTTAAATGCAAGCAATGAGAATACCAAGGTTTCAATATCTATATTTAAAGGTTTGTATAATACGAAAACTAAACTAAAATGTATAGATTTTGAGAGTGTTCAAAAGGAGCACATTGAACTAATTGAATAAATCACCTATAGGAGCAGATTTGTTAAGTAAACTCGCTTTGGTGAGGGAGATGTGGACCTAACTATGTTGTGGCCGACTTTGGTTGGTGTGCATTGAAAACTATTTATGGATTGAGCCAAAATTTTATACATGTTTTATATTTTGTTAAAGTCGACATGTAGTTGTTGAAATCACTTGTTGCAAATATATATAAGTGATTGTTTATATCATTTTGATATATGTGTTGTGATGTAATGTGAAAGTCAGAAAAATTATTGATCGATTGTGCGCAGTTTCACTTGAGCAGAAAGAAGAATTGTGATCTGAATTAAAGCAGATAGAGTGCGAAGAATGTTGCAAATGTGCTTAACCGGAACTGTAATCAAGCATTAGCAGATGCTATTTTCTCAGTTCAAATCTTTTGGATGTAATCCAAATGTTTTGTAAGCCAATGAGTCTTCTTTTGAGCAGTGAGCTCTAGGTAGTGTGCATGAATGCATGTGCATTCCATCTGTAAACACTTATATTGAGTATGATCATATTGTGGATTGACCTCCACCGTGGTTATTCCCCTAACAAGGTTTCCACGTAAAAATACTTGTGTTATGGTGTTGTGGTTGATTGCTTTGAGCTCTTGCATCTTTCTTTTGGTTCAATCCTATAAGTGATTTAAAGATCAGATTAATAAAGTTAAATTTTGCAAAACACTGATTCACCCCCCTCTCAATGTTCCTTGATTCAAACAATTGGTATCAGAGCCTAGTTCCTCAGAAGAAGTTTAATAGCTTGGGGAAGATCAGGGAAGGTGATTCAATGGATTCCAATAGTTTTCAACAACAACTTTTGGTGGCACTAGATGATCTTGATCAGTCCAAATCTGAAGCTTGGGAATTGCAAGCAAGCCTCATGAATGCTAAGAAATTCATTCAATCATTCAAAGATAAAATCAATAAGTCAAGGGAAAAGAGAAAGGAACTCTATAATCAGATCAAGCATAAAGAGAGTAAAAGCATAGAAGATGAACACTTGAGTCAAGCCTTGAAGGAAAAGACAAAAGAATGTGAAAAACTCACCAGAGATAATGTTGTTCTAAAGCATGAGATGGAACCTATTATGATGAGGATGACTAAGGAGATTGAAGATAGAAAGAAGAATGAAGAGAATCTTACTCAGTCCTTGAAAGAAAAATATGAAGAATGCAACAGAATTACTGATGGATTCAATCAATTGGAGCATGAATTGCAACAATCTAGAAACAATGAAGAAGAGCTTGAAAGACAAATTGTTACTCTTAGAGATGAACTTGCTACTACAAATGAATATAAGGAGAAGATCAAGATTAGGTCAACTAAGCTTGATGAACTGATTCAAAATCAGAGGACTAGAAGTGACAAGCAAGGTTTTGGAAATGAGAAAGGAGAAAGCTTCGGATCTAGTCAAAGGAAATTTAGGCAAGGAAATTAGATGAAAAAAGCTAGAAGGTATCCAGTAAGACAACCTAATGCTCAAAATTTCAATGCATATTGTTTTGTTTGCAATAAATTTGGTCATATGGCTACTCAATGTAGACGCAGAATGAATCCAAGTGGTCCATCATTCTCAGGTTAGTGTTTCAATTGCAATAAGTATGGTCATAAGTCAATTGAATGAAAAAATATGTCAAACAACTTTTTCAATAGAAATGTCAGATGTTATGCCTACAATAGATTTGGTCATATTGCTAACCAGTGCAAATCAAGAGAAAATCAATGGAATAACTAGTTCAAAGAAATTTTGTGTGCTATAATTGCAACAAATCTGGTCACATTGCAAAATTATGTAGAAGCAAGAAGGGTCTAGTAAACCAAAGGAAAAATATGCAAAAGGATGACAAGGGAAAAGGAAAAGTTACTATGGATGAGATCAGGAAGCAAATGAAGAAGACATGGGTGAAGAAGAGTGCCTCTGATGTAGGAAACAATTCCACACCAAAATTTGGTGCTGGAAATTCCTCCAGGAATTAGTTTAAGGCCTCTAGCCTAGGGGGAGCTCTCAAGAAAATCTTTTACCCCCTGTTGATAGTTAGTACCAGAATGTGGCAGATTGGAACCATTACATTGATTATCTACATATGTTTTGGGATCTCTTGTGGAGGAAACTTATGCAATAGTGGAGGTTGGTAGAAGAATTTTCTTTCGCAGTCTATGAAAATAGGGTATCCAGATAACCTAGGGAAAAAGCATTTATTGCGAAAAAAATTTAGGTGTGTGAATGATAAAAGTTTGCTTCTATCTGTCATTTGTCACATTGCATTTTGAGAAGAAGTTTGGAGAGCTCTGCAAGCAAAGTTTGGCAAGATTCACGTTTGAAGGAAATTTGGTGATCAAACCCTAATTTGATGAAAGGTATTTATTTGGAAACTTGTGAAGTTGAAATTTCTAAAAATGGTTGCTCTGTTGGTTGTTGATATCAAGGATAGACCCCGTCCGAAATTCGAATGGCACCCATTCAAATCTATTAAGACAAAACCATTAAGTGTATTTTCTTCTATTTCATATGGTGTTTTTCATATTGAAGATATTAGGGCACACATCCATGTGAATGTTGAAGAATTGGGAAGCTCCTAGTTGTTAAATTTGTATACAAATCACATTGTGGGAGAGCTCTATGTAAAACCTGAATTTAAAACTTTGGAGGAGAAGAAGTTCACTCAGATTGTGAAATTTCCTGTGTTCGACAAAAATGAATGGGTTCAATATATATTGAGTTGAGTGCATGCCAAGTTTATGTGGTTAAGTTAGCCTTTCAAGATCACAAAGGAAGCTATAAGGACTGTTACAGGTCTAAATTCATCTGGTGGGTTGCCGACATTGAAATCTATGAAGAACCAAATAGTTATTGAGGCAACCAATTTAGTTTTCGATAAGAGAGCCATGACAATTAATGACATCATTGAAGTGGATGTGAGATTTGATTCTATGGTTATTGGTTATAAAATCTATCACTCCAGCCAGGATAATTACGTATCCGGTATTGCAATCTATGCAGCTTATCAAATAGTCAAGGAAAATGCAGAATATGACCTATGTGAGTTACTCTGAAGCCAGCTAATTGAAAATCTTGGAAAAATCAAGAAGGATAAGAAGAATTCTTTCAAGTATGGTAATTTATTGTTATGTTTATTCTTCTACTTCATGAATGAAGTTTCGAGAGTTGGTAAAGTGCAATGGCAAGGTGATAAACCAGTAGTTCAAATCATAGACATCTTGTATGGAATTGGTGATAGAAAAGCAAGGAAAACTGCTATCTAGGGTTACTTCAAAAGCTTTCAGAGTGAGATACAAGCTAGGGAAAGGATTCCTACATCTATTGTGGAAAAATATAAGGACACTATTTGCTTCATGGTTGACATTGATCAATGCTTGATGGAAGCTGCAGAACCTAGAACAGTTTGGATAATGCCTATGTGTTATGAGGTTGAAGAACACATCTTGGAGCTGTATGCTCAACACCTATTGAGTAAACCTTGGGATCCAATAGAAGAAAGGTTTGGTACCTTTGAAGAGAAGGATATGCAAGTACATGAACAATTAAAGAATCCTATGATAGTCCAGAAGGTGAGAAAGGAAGTTGAAGCTTTTGCAAAAAGCATGGGGATATTAGCTAAAGCAGTGAGGGAAGCTAGGAGGAAAATAGAACAAGTTGAAGAAGGAGAGCCTACTAGAACTAAGTTTGCTAGTACGACAGCATCCTTTTCCAGATCTAGATCTACAAGGGTCTTTGCACTCTCATCCGATCTTGCAAATAAATCAAGCCCTGTAAAAGCTCAAGTCAAGACATTCGGGAGATAAGGAAAGAGGAAGAAGGATAAAAGAACAAGAGTCTATGTTACAGTTGAATATGATGAAGAAACTGAATCTAATGAAGAGGTAAGAGAAATTAAGAAAAAGGGAACAAAAGCATCGAAAGTCTCTAAGGACAATCCCTCCAGTGAAGAGAAAGCAAAGAAGAAGGTGAAAATTGATAGATCAGGTATGTCTGTAGAGGAAGTGGAAAAAGCTTTGATTAAGGATGGTAATCTCAAGCCACTTTCTGAATGGTATGACACCTTCGATAATGCCATTCAGAGAATTCTTGAAGAAGCCACACTAAATTACTTTAATAATTTCAATATGACTCATAGAAATAATGCCAGATTTTCCTAAAGGGCTATATGAAGTCTTGGAAATGAGGAGAGTTAATGCAAGAACTAAACAAGAACAGATGTGATAATGCATACTTGATGATCTATGTTCGGTAATGTCAATAGAAGAGATGAAGAAGATCCTCAATGATGCAAAAAGGGATTTTAAGAGAAAAACAAGGGTGAATAAGCTTATGATCAGACAGACTAAGGAAGTTGCAAAAGATACTAAGAAAATTCTTAAGGAGGTTTTATTAAAGAACAGATATAATATTGTTTCTGAAGAAACTCATGACGAAGATGTTCCATCTGGTCCAAAAATTGAAGAGGTGAAAGAGGAAAAAATTGAGGATACTCTGAATCCTCTTGATGTGCAAGATATTGAAATTTCCATGGAGACTGAAGCTCCTAAAGTTGTGCCAGTTGATGAGATAGAGATTCCTAAATCCAAGTAGGAATCTATGATTGAAGAAAAGAAGGTTGAGACAAAGGAGGTTGTTGTGGAAGCAAGAGACACTTCCAAGGCAGTAAAGGAGTTTTTAGAAGAACAACAGGAGGAGTTTGACCTTGAATTATTTGAAGGTCATGTCAACTTAGCCACTCTATCTCCTATTCAAAAGTTGAAGGTAGCATCATTTGCTCAAGCCAAGCAAGGGAGGAGATACTGAAATCTCACATTGAGGACAGTAAGCTGCTAAGTCTTGCATCTGGTATCTTAGACAAGATCATTCCTACATATGTGAAGGATTCATCTGATTCTCCATCCGGTCAATCGAAGAAGCTCATCAACTCTATAAGTACTCACTTTGAGTCTCTTGAAAAGTCAACTAAGGATAAGGTTCAAAAAGAATTTGATGCAAAAAGGTTCAATAGATTGAAGGGTATGATTGCTAATGATAAATCCTTGTTAGCCACCTATGTAAAGAGCATTCAAGGTGCATTGTCTGAAGGTGGAAGTGTTTATAAGTCATGCTTATCTTTGTCTAAGTTTACTAAGGTCACTAAGAAGAAAATGAAGAAGTATGAGAAACAATTAGCAAATATTTCTCAAGCCTTTGATCCTCTAACCGTTTTTGTGAGTAAGCAAAAAGGTCAAGTCATATCCCTGCTTGACAAAATAAAAAGTTTGAAGCATGAAAATGACAGAATTGTTGAAAGAGTATGTGAGCTCAGAGGATTGAATGGTCCTAAGATGGATACAATGCTCAGTGCATTGAAGGAAGCACAGGATGCTATGGCTTTCAGTGATTCGACAAACCTTGAGTCAACAAAGATGCAATCCTACTTGTTTTGTGGTCACATGAATATTTTGGAGAGTCTCAAAAAGGGTTGGGACACTATTTTGAGCCTATTAAAGAACAATTTTGCAAATATATTCAAGTTCATTTAAGTTAGAAAAGCATGTTTGTACATATGCAGTTTGTTCATAGCAATTTGTATGATTTTTAGTTTGTAGATTCCCGTCTTTGTCATTGATGTCAAAGGAGGAGTGTAGGGAAGTGAAAAATTTCATATTCATCTCAGGGGGAGTTGTGTTTTGAAGTTTTTAAGGTTGGCAGTGTATTCATGTTGGTATTGATTCTGACAATCATTTTTCCCTAAGTGTTGCCATCAATGCCAAAGGGGGAGATTGTTGGAAAGAGACACTGTACATGTCATCTAGTGTTGTCATTGATGGAAAACCTAGTCAATAATCCTATCTACACTTTAGTACTTGCTCGTACCAGAAGTTAGATTGAAGATATGTGTTAAACTTTCAAAGCTAAAACAGAGCATCCAACAGAATTGTGTACATTGATTCCTATGCAATTTTTTGTTATCATTTTCTATTGTGGATCTCAGGAAAGGTTTTTTCGATGTATGAACTATGTTATCTTTGAATCTTAGAGCCTCGTATTGATTGGTGTGCAAGTTAGAAGATCCGGATGATTGATTTTTTGCTTAACAATACAAGAAGGCCGACTAAGTGAATGTAGCATGTTGTAGATATTTGAGGCATAATTGTTTAAGGTGTTTTTGTGTTTGAGGATTTTGTTTTGGATACTCACTATGTTGTGGCCAACTTTGGTTGGTGTGCATTGAAAATTATTTATGGATTGAGCCGACAAATTATACATGTTTTATATTTTGTTAAAGTTGACATGTAGTTGTTGAAATCTCTTGTTGCAGATATATATAACTGATTGTTTATATCTGTTGCCTCTATTTCATCTACAGTTAAATCAGGTGATATAATCAAATGTTAGATCTTTAGAGGCCAGTGGGACATTCACAAAAGGGCAAAGACTCTACATTTGTTGCTAGGTCACAGGGAACTCAGTGGGAGAAGCCACCCTAGGAAGATTCGGCATAAAAATCATCCAAGGAGAAAGTCGGCAAGACTCTCCTACTGTTTGGCCGACTGACTGTTTGATTTATTCCATCATGAACAGGTCGCTGAGACCTAGTTTTTGTCATGCCGAATGAGCCTGCAGAGCCTATCGCTATAACGGAGAGGGTTCGATATGACCTCTTACCGCATGGATTTCCTTGGATGATAGGCCATTCAATCATCATTCGCCAAGACTCTCGGCGACTACGGGCTTCAGGGAGACCTACAGCGCTCAGTGAGAAGTCCCAACGAAAGTCCAATGTCTCGCCGACGTGTGAACAGTCTCGGAGCGAGAGATGCTTTCAGAAAAAGTGAGGGGCTTTGCCGGGAGATCTTGGCGAGGACGAAAGTCTCGCCGAAAGGAAAGGATGGGCCTCGATGCAGTTGTCTTCGATGGGAGTCCTGCCGACACAAAGGAACCTCAGTGTAACTAAGGGACTTCGCCGGAATGTCCCGCCGACATCAAATGTCTTGCCGAATGAAGAGTTCGCCAAAGGTTTTAAGGCTCGGCATGAGGTCATACCAAAGGCTTAGTGTCTCCCTGACAGGAAAGGCGGCATCACTAAAGCTAATGTCTCACCAACATAAGATGTCTTGCCGAAGGGTGAGAAGAGCTCAGAAAGAATGCAGGAGTTCAGCGAGAGTCTCAACGAAGGTAAAGAAGAGCTCGGACAGAATGAGGGCGGGGTCGGAAGGATGTCTTGCCGATCGAGCAAGCTCTCCCTGAGCTCAAGTGAACTTTCGATGGAGCGGGGAGACTTCAAGATAGAAGCGATAGGGAGGTCCCTCCAACATTGATATGTCTCGCCGATACACAGGGTGAAAGGGAACATCCCGATGGAGTGAAATGCTTTGGGGTGACACCAATAGACTCTTGCTGAAAACACAATGGTAGCTCTTTGGGCAGACAAAAGGGTATTCGGCAGGTGGTCTTAGCGACCCGCCAATGTCTCATCAACAAGGAGGCTTTCGGTATATCTTTCGAAGTCGGAGAGAAGTCTCCACGACTCGGTGATCTCTTGGCGAAAAGAAAGCGGAGCTCGGTAAGGTAAAATGCATTCGAGAAGATGCTGACGGCCTCTTGCCGACAGATGAAGTGAGGCCTCGCTAGGATAAGTGTCGTCGACACAACCTCATGCCGACCAGAGAGGGTCTCCCCGACCAAGGGGTCTTGAAGGCTAAAGCAAACAAGTAGGGGTCCCACCAACAAAACATCTGGTATCGCTAAGAGTTGGGGCTTTCGTCATGGGGTCCTGGCGATTGTCTGGAGTCTCGCCGAAGGTTATATACTTTGGCATAGTCTTGTGAGTTTGATAAGAGGTCTCCCCGACTCGATATTGTCTTGCCAACAATAAAGTGAACAGCTCGGTAGAGAGTGAAGAGGTGCTTGGTATGAAGTCCGACCAACAGACCAATGTCTCACCAAAAGCCAAAGGAGCTCGAGCCCGGAGGAGAAGAGTAAGCCCGGGGGCAAACGAAATGAGCTCGACGAGAGGTCATCGCCAAGAGTCATACCAACTGCGTATGTGCTTGCCGAGAGATGGAGGGCTCGTTAGGAGGTCTTCCTGAACATATAATCTCTGGCTGACAGCGATGGATGTACCAAATGAAAAGGATATCAGTGTGACTCAATGGTGCTCGTTGGGACTTCTAACCAAATCTGTTTGTCTTACCGATAGTTTTGGCGGTATCAACATGACTTCTAAAGCTGCAGAGACACATAATCGCATCAGCAAGACACTTTCAGTGTCTTGCCAAGATGCAATTCCATTCAAAAGGACTTTTGACCAGTTGCAGGGCCCGCGTAGAAAGTGCTCGACTAACCAGAGGGATCTGAGGCGAGCCGTGGCAATCTAATCAGAACATGGAATGCCAATGCAGGACAAATGCAACATGAATACAACATATATTTGTTCTGAGATTGGGGGGCATTCAATGTGGTTCTTCAACAAGGGACTCGATAGCTGGACACGATGGATCAGAAGAATTAATGCTACAAAAAGATTAGGAGAAGGCTTCTCCAAGAGCATTTCTTCACACCGACACCAACAACAGGGACACGCAGGCTTCTGCAATTAATTCATCAAAGATCTGAGATAGATCTTTTTCTGAACTGGGATATTTTTGTAAGCCCTAAGGGGCCGACATACAGTCTGTATATAAGGAATTTTTTTTCCTTTTTGTAAATAGTTTTGATTACACACTCTGAAGAGTTAGTGATTTTTTAATCAATCCTTTCTCAATCAATGTATGTTTTTTCTGTAACTCAACTAG
Source organism: Sequoia sempervirens (assembly GCA_007258455.2). Classification (NCBI taxonomy): domain Eukaryota; kingdom Viridiplantae; phylum Streptophyta; class Pinopsida; order Cupressales; family Cupressaceae; genus Sequoia; species Sequoia sempervirens. The sequence goes on along the minus strand of VDFB02270651.1, from coordinate 291,323,379 downwards.
AATCCTGAATACAACACAGAGTTTACCTTGGAAGTTTGTGTTCATGTTTGTATTGATTCTCATTTATGTATCTTTCTTTTGAACAATGCAAGTCTTTAACTGTGTTTTATAATTTTTTGTTCATATCTTAGAGTTGTGAAATTAATCTTTCCTTCCTGAGGTGTGTATGTGGGCCAAACTTGTGAGGACTAAGGCATTAAGTCTGAAAGAAGTTGCTTTGAGAATAGCGATTAGGCTTTCAAGCGTATGTTCTTCCTGTGTTCATTTCATGATTTCTTATCAGTTCGGTGTATCACCCTAGTGTAGTCTTTTAATTTATGCATCTCTTCCCTCTTTCCTCTCAAAGAAGCAATAGTTTAGGTGATACCCAAAGGAAGTCGGCCTTCTCCGGAGGTTCATTTCAGCCATAGGTGACCCACAGCCTTGAGATGATCCCATGTTGCTCTAGAATGCTCAGTTTTATTTTGTAAACTTTGCACAGGGTGCAATTCTAGGTGACAGCAATTTCTGGCATGCCCGGTGGGACTGAAATTAGATTAAAATACTGGTTTAGTATGCAACCAGTGAATTACAGACTTTGCAGAAGTCCTTTGGCATACTTGGCGACTCCACAAAGAGGAAGAACTCCAGAAATCCACGCCTTCTATAGTATATGAAAAAAGTGTGAACAAGAAGCAGCTCAGGACCTTTTGAATACTTGCAGTTGTCACCACCAAGAAGACAAGGTAGAGTTGAGGAAAGGCGGAGAACAACAATTATCTATTCCAGAAAAACTCAATCCACTCCTCCACCTGTAAGGTCTCATTTCGTTGCACCAACAAATCCACCTTAGATACCTTCAATGGCCGCTCCAAGGAATCAACCCTTTCTTGCTTTCAACGAAGGGAGTCCTTTGAACTTGCCACAACACAATGATATTCCAATGGTAGCTTTGAAGAGTCTGCCAATTTTCACGGGAGAAGGCCAAACCACTCCAATTAAACATTTGAGAGATGTGGCTTCGTTATGCGGAGTCCACCACATAACACAAGAGGACGTCGCAGTGAGATTGCTAGCTGCTTCACTGAAAGGAAGAGTTGTGTAGTGGTACAGGAGCCTACCGGTCAGTTCAATTGCAACATGGGACGATTTTGGAGAAAATTTGCATAAGCAATTCCAAGATAGGTCTGACAACCTGTCTCTATTAGAGCAACTAACTACAATTAAGAGGGCTCCGCAAGAGCAGATGAACGACTTCAACTTCAAATTTCAAAGAACTTGGGATAGAATCCCTACAATGGTGAGGCCACCTCCAGAATACACATTTTTATATTTTTTGAGAGCTCTAAACAGCGATATAATTGTCATGATACAGTCAATGGGAGGAGTGTCTTTACCAGACGCCTTTGAAATAGCTATCAGAGCTGAAAACAACCTAATACAAGCTGGTAAGCTTGCTCCCAGGCCACCAATGCCAATATTCCTAGAGATTCATACAAACATTCCTTTGCAGATACCTCCTTTCACACCTCTACCAGTTGTACCAACGCTACCAGCTATTTTTCAAACCATTGACAAGCAAGAAAGTGTTGCTTCAAGCTCATCAAATGAATTACAAGAGATCAAAAGTCTTTTACAGACTTTTGGTAACAAGTTGGTGAACTTGGAAAAGCAATAGACCTATTCCAGGCCTTATCAACAGCAAAATCAGGCCTCAAGTCAACCTTTTCAAAGTCAACACCAGCAATTCCAAGGGAATAGATAGCAGTATCAGGGTAATTATCAGGGCCCAAGACAAAGTGTGAACACAAGGACTTTTCAGGCCTATGCTCTAGCACCTATTAGTGCAGTCAGGGACCTGGTTCCCACTCAAAACAACTTAGTAGCTGATTATGAGTGGTGCTACCCTTGTAACCAGCCTCATAATCAAGCCACTTGTTCAAATGGACTCATCAATCAAGCACTGATGGTACAAAATACTTCAAGTTCACAGCAGAGTGCATGCAATGATGCATCTTCACAACATCAGGACCAATTCAACAGTGATACAACCCTACTTAATTGGCAAGGTCAAAAATTATATGGGTTGAATGAGGATAGCTCTCCAATTGCAGCTAACACCAGGGAAAAGAAGAGAGCATTTGAGCTTGACCAAATAGCTGATAGAGGAAGGGCAACAGCTGTGGAACCATCTACCTCTCGAGTGACTAGTGGTTGGCAAAGAGATCAGCAACTCCCAGACAAGGAGCAGCCATGCTTACAAGCTGATCATACTGGCGTAACGGTACATAATAAAAATTTAATTGTACCTTTTAACATTATTGATAGTATGAAAAGGACAAATGTAACCATGTCTATGTGGGATTCTTTAGTCATCCCCAGTCAAAAGGATATGTTACAATCAGCCCTATCAAGTTTGAAAATGTCTGATGATTCTGAGCCCCCAATAGGTCAGGTTAGAGCCGTGTTAACAAATGATTCTCAGGGAAATGATCAGCAGCCTTGCATAGAGAATGAAAAAGGAGTTAAACCACCTCCTTTCTACGTGTCAGTAATTATCGGTGACAAATTAGTCCATAACTGTATGGTAGATAGTGGAGCTAGCAGCTCCGTCATGCCAGAACAGATTGCTGACAAACTTGGACTAAAATACCAGCCTTTGGAGAAGGGAGTGATCCAATTGGATGGCACTTCGGTTAATAATTTGGGTATTATCAAGGATCTAAATCTCACTTTGCATGCTTGTCCAAATTTTTCATTCCCTCAAGACATATGTGTCATAGACCTTCCACCTTTCTTTTCCTTGTGTTTATCTAGAGACTTTACAGCCAAGATAGGCGATTATGTGTCAGCCGATTGGTCACATATGCTATTTAAAACAAGATATGGGACTAAGGTTACCATCAAGTCTGAAAGGTTGGCCAAAGACCACATTGAGCCATATAACCCAAGCCCCATCAATTCTGCTCCTTCTGCTACAAATGAAAATTGTGTTATTTTTACTGACGATGAACTAGCTGTTGCTCAAGAACTCCAATCAGAAGTTGTTCCTGACGTGTTGCTGCATGAATGGGCGGTTGAAAATGTATCAAACAGCCCTGTAGACCTCATTCAAGATGCTGGTATGGGAAACTATGTCATTCTTGAGCCTGCTACAGAGATTCCAAACTTGGAGAAAGATGCAGATTCGTTATTGTAACCGCTTAATGGACTTTGGGAGATGTTCTTTGATGGTTCTAGAAGTAAAAATGGAGCAAGAGGAGGTGCAATGTTGATTTCTCCACAAGGTGATAGGTACTACTTTGCATTCCGTTTTGCTTTTGAATGCTCCAATAACACTGTTGAGTATGAAAGCCTTGTTCAAGGTCTAGAGTGGGCAAGAAAAAGAGGAATAGCCAACTTGAAAGTCCATGGGGGCAGCGAATTAATTGTTAATCAAGTAAGGGGCCTGAATGTTGCTAAAAATGACACATTAAAGTCTTACAGAAATAGAGTGTGGAACATGCTCGAAGATTTTGATGCCTTTAACTTAGTGTCTATCCCAAGAAATCATAACAAGCATGCTGACAGGCTCGCAACCATTGGAGCATAGTTTGATATTCCAAATGACATCAGAAAAGAGAAGGTGTAGCAGTATGTGGAAGTTGTAGTCAGACCCTCAATTCCTGACAACAACATTCACTGGCAAGTCTTTGACAGTGATGAGCAGATCCTTTCCTTCTTGCTTGAGGAAGATCAGTTCTCCATGGTGAATCAAGCAAAACTCAAGCAGCAGTATGGTGATCAGGTCATACAGCTGAAGACAAACAAATTTCCCAAAGGCTCGGTTACCTTAGAGTCAATTTTCAGTACTGATGATCAGCTCAAAAAGGGTGGAGCCGGCTTGCAAATCAAAGAAGAGCACTATGAAGAGCTGGAGATTTTCAAAGGTAAACTTCTTAAGATAGGAAAACTTTGTTCACCTGAAGATAGACAAGCTTTTGTTGCTTTGTGCCAAGAGTTTCTTGATGTCTTTGCTTGGGAGTATTCAGATTTGAAAGGATTTGATCCCCATATTTCTCAGCATACAATTGAATTAGAACCTAACGCCAAGCGAGTAAGGCAGAAACAAAGGCCCTTGAATCCTAAACTTGAGCCCCTAATGATTAAGGAGCTGACTAAACTAGTTGAGGGGGGTATTGTCTTCCCTATCAAGCACACTTCATGGGTTTCTAATCTTGTACCGGTTAGAAAGAAAAGTGGTGAGATAAGGCTCTGTGTAGACTTCAGGGATCTTAACCGATCCTCTCTAAAAGACCACTACCCACTGCCCTCCATGGAACAAATCTTACAAGAGGTTGCTGGTTCTGAAAGGTTTTCCTTACTAGATGGTTTTTCAGGATATAATCAGGTGCTGGTTAAAGAGGAAGATCAGTTTAAGACTGCTTTTACAACTAAATGGGGCACCATGGCATACAAAAGGATGCCTTTTGGTTTGTCCAATGTTGGTGCCACATTTCAGAGAGCCATGGACATGGCGTTTCAAAGTTTGATCAACAAGATTATACTGATTTACCTAGATGACATCACAGTTTATTCTAAGAATGTTGATGAACATCTATTACATCTTAGGAAAGTGTTTGAAAAATGCAGAGAGTTCGATATCTCCCTCAATCCAAAGAAGAGTATCTTTGTTGTCCATGAAGGGAAACTATTAGGACACATAGTGTCAAAGCAGGGAATCACTATTGACCCTGAAAGAGTCAGAGCCATACTTGAGTTGTCGCTGCCTAATCACAAGAAGGGCCTATAGAGCTTTCTGGGACAGATCAACTTTCTGAGAAGGTTCATTCCAGACGTGGCCCTGCTACAACCTCTAACAACCATGTTAAAGAAAAATGCAGTCTTCAGTTGGACAAAGGAGGCAAAGCACAATTTTGGAGAAATTAAGGAGGCATTAGCATTTGCTCCGACATTGGTAAACCCAGACTTCTCTAAAGAATTCTTTCTATATGCTTTTGGTAGTAGTGGTGCAATCTCTGCTATGCTGGTTCAGAAGAATAGCAACAATTTGGAGCAACCCATTGCCTTCTTTAGCCAAATACTTGCTAATTACGAAGAAAGGTATACATTTGTTGAAAAGCATGTTCTCTCTGTGATTAGAAGTCTGAAGAAATTTAAACCTTTGCTTTCAAACAATAAGGTTCATATTCTGGTTGCACACTCAAGTGTGAAGGAATTTTTGTTGAATAAGGATTTGAATGAAAAAAGAGCAGGGTGGATCACTAAGGTCATGGAGTACGATGTAGATATTACCATCACCAAACTAGTTAGAGGTAAAGTTCTTTGTGAACAGCTTGCTTCAGGGTCAAGCAGTGAAAGTGAACTAGAAAAGGATGTTGTGCTTGCCAATACAAATGAGCCTCAAAATGCTCAAGATGATGTGCCCATGGGGATAACTAATTGGGTCCAAGATATATCCCAATTTCTACAAACTGGTCAATTCCCATTAGGTCTGAACAGAGCCAAAAGAAGATACTTTAGACTGCAGTCCATATTATATGTGTTGATGGGCAATGTTCTTTTTAAAAAGGATCTGAATGGTGTCCTATTAAGATGCATTCACAGTGACCAAATTGAAAAAGTGCTTCATGAGTTTCATGACGGAGCTGCAGGAGGTCACTTTGCTCCCAGAACTACTGTCTGGAAGGTCATGAGAGCTGGTTACTACCGGCCCAGCTTGTTCAAGGATGCGTATGCCTGGTCAAGAAAGTGCATCAAATGTGCTCTGTTTTCAGGAAAGGAAAAGTTGCTTGCTATGCCCCTACATCCAATTCAAGTAGAGCAGCCCTTCATGAGATGGGGCATTGATTTTATTGGACCAATAAATCCACCTTCCAGTTTTGGTCACAAATGGGTACTTATAGCCACTGACTATTTTACAAGGTGGACAGAAGCAGTTGCATTGAGGGAAGCAAAAGAATCCTCAGTGTTGAGCTTCTATGAAGATATAGTCACCAGGTTTGGAGTGCCTGACTCCATCATATCTGATAATGCCCTTGCATTCACGGGTCTAAGGGTAACCGACTAGGCCGTTAAGCATGGCATTCATTTGAGCACATCTTCAAATTATTACCCTCAAGGTAATGGCCTAGCTAAGAGCACGAATAAGAACCTCATCAAAATTATTAAAAGAACCATAGAGGACAGCCAAAGGACCTGGCACGTCAGTTTAAAGAATGTACTTTGGGTAGACAGAGTGACCCCTAAGAGGTCTGTTGGTAACTCGCCATATATGTTGGTCTATGGCAAAGAGGCAAGATTGCCACTATCAGTGGAGCTTCTGGATCTTGATGGTGTTCACCAGTTGGAGATGTTTGAGGAGCAGAACCCCACGTCTGTAAGGTATGTAGAGCTCATGGAGCTCGAAGAATCAAGGGACAGAGCAATGAAATCTTTAGAGTATCATCAGCTCCAGACAAAGAAGACATTCGACAAAAGGGCTACAGCGAAGTCTTTTAAGGAGGGAGACCTCGTGCTCAGGTGAGACGTTCTTAAAAGCAGGCCTGGCCATCACACTAAGTTCGATAATATGTGGACTGGTCCATTTATTATCACAGGTTGTAAGGAGCACTATGCTTATTAGCTGGCTACGATAGAAGGGGATTTGCTTCCTATCCTAGTCAATGGGATACACCTTAAACCCTACTTTCAAGCCTGATAAGTGCCTTTCTTGTACATATCTAGTTAGGTTTTATGTTTCAATAAGTGCTTCGCACTATGGTTCGTTTGTTTTCTGTTTTGTTCTATCCCCTAAATGTTGTTTTAACGCGGTATTTTTCTCTGTCGTTTTCCCTTGTTTCATTTTTTTTTTGCAAGCCTATCATGACCCGTGGATCTCATGAGGTTGAGGCCATGTGCAAGACTGAAGTTTTATTTGTTCTCTGAGTTTTCTAATGACCCCATGCCCAATGGATAAGCCTAGTCACTAGTTCTCATGTTTAGCAAGCAAACATCCCGCAAAGGTCACCAAAATTGTTGCCTCTATTTCACCTATAGTTAAATCAGGTGAGATAATCAAATGTTAGATCTTCAGAGGCCAGTGGGACATTCACACAAGGGAAGACTCTACATCTGTTGCTAGGTCACGGGGAACTCAGTGGGAGAAGCCACCCTAGGAAGATTCGGCATAAAAATCATCCAAGGAGAAAGTCGGCAAGACTCTCCTACTGTCTGGCCGACTGACTGTTTGATTTATTCCATCCTGAACAGGTCGCTAAGACCTAGTTTCTATCATGTCGAACGAGCCTGTAGAGCCTATCGCTATAACGAAGAGGGTTCGGTATGACCTCTTACTGCGTGGATTTCCATGGCCGATAGGCCATTCAATCATCATTCACTGAGACTCTCGACGACTACGGGCTTCGGGGAGACCTACAACGCTTGGTGAGAAGTCCCAATGAAGGTCCAATGTCTTGCTGACGTGTGAAGAGTCTCAGAGCGAGAGATGCTTTCAACAAAAAGTGAGGGGCTTCATCGAGAGGTCTTGGCGAGGACGAAAGTCTCATCGAAAGGAAAGGATGGGCCTCAATGCAGTTGTCTTCGGCAGGAGTCCCGCCAACACAAAGGAACCTCGGTGTAACTAAGGGACTTCGCCGGAATGTCCCACCGACATCAAATGTCTTGCCGAATGAAGAGCTCGCCAAAGGTTTTAAGGCTCGGCATGAGGTCATACCGAAGGCTTAGTGTCTCCCCAACAGGAAAGGCAGCGTCACTAAAGCTAATGTCTCGCCGACATCAAATGTCTTGCCGAAGGGTGAGAAGAGCTCAGAAAGAATGCAGGAGTTCGGCGAGAGTCTCAATGAAGGTAAAGAAGAGCTCGGATAGAATGAGGGCGGGGTCAGCAGGATGTCTTGCCGACCGAGCAAGCTCTCCCTAAGCTCAAGTGAACTTTTGGTGGAGTGGGGAGACTTCGAGATATAAGCGATAGGGAGGTCCCTCCGACATTGATATGTCTCGCCGATACAAAGGGTGAAAGGGAACATCCCGGTGGAGTGAAATGCTTTCGGGGTGACACCAATAGACTCTTGCCGAAAACACAACGGTAGCTCTTCGGACAGACAAAAGGGTATTCGGCAGGTGGTCTTAGTGACCCGTCAATGTCTCATCGACAAGGAGGCTTTTGGTATATCTTTCTAAGTCGAAGAGAAGTCTCCTCGACTCGGTGATCTCTTGGTGAAAAGAAAGCGGAGCTCGGTAAGGTAAAATGCATTCGAGGAGACGTTGACGGCCTCTTGCCGACAGATGAAGTGAGGCCTCGCTGGGATAAGTGTCGTCGGCACAACCTCATACCGACCAGAGAGGGTCTCCCCGACCAAGGGGTCTTGAAGGCTAAAGCAAACAAGTAGGGGTCCCACCAACAAAACATCTGGTATCGCTAAGAGTTGGGGATTTTGCCATGGGGTCCTAGCGACTGTCTGGAGTCTCGCCGAAGGTTATATACTTCGGCATAGTCTTGTGAGTTCGATAAGAGGTCTCCCCGACTCGGTGTTGTCTCGCCGACAGTAAAGTGAACAACTAGGAAAAATGTGAAGAGGCGCTCAGTATGAAGTCCAGCCGACAAACTAATGTCTCACCAAAAGCCAAAGGAGCTCGAGCCCAGAGGAGAAGAGTAAGCCTGGGGGAAAACGAAATGAGCTCGACGAGAGGTCATCGCCAAGAGTCATACCGAGTGCGTATGTGCTCGCCGGGAGATGGAGGGCTCGTTAGGAGGTCTTCCCGAACATATAATCTCTGGCCGACAGCGATGGATGTACCAAATGAAAAGGATATCGATGTGACTCAATGGTGCTCGCTGGGACTTCTAACCGAATCCGTTTGTCTTACCGATGGTTTTGGCGATATCAACATGACTTCTAAAGCTGCAGAAACACATAATCGCATCAGCAAGACACTTTCAGTGTCTTGCCGAGATGCAATTCCGTTCAAAAGGACTTTTGACCAGCTGCAGGGCCCGCGTGGAAAGTGCTCGACTAACCAGAGGGATCTGAGGCGAGCCGTGGCAGTTTGATCAGAACATGGAATGCCAACGCGGGACGAATGCAACATGAATACAACATATATTTGTTCTGAGCTCGGGGGGCATTCAATGTGGTTCTTCAACAGGGGACTCGGTAGCTGGACACGATGGATCAGAAGAATTAATGCTACAAAAAGATCAGGAGAAGGCTTATCCAAGAGCATTTCTTCACACCGACACCAACAACAGGGACACGCAGCTTCTGCAATTAATTCATCAAAGATCTGAGATAGATCTTTTTCTGAACTGGGATATTTTTGTAAGCCCTAAGGGGCCGACATACAATCTATATATAAGGCATTTTTTTGCCTTTTTGTAAATAGTTATGATTACACAATCTGAAGAGTTAGTGATTTTTTAATCAATCCTTTCTCAATCAATGTATGTTTTTTTGTAACTCAACTGGAATCTTGAATACAACACAGAGTTTACCTTGGAAGTTTGTGTTCATGTTTGTATTGATTCTCATTTATGTATCTTTCTTTTGAACAATGCAGGTCTTTAACTGTGTTTTATAATTCTATGTTCATATCTTAGAGCTATGAAATTAATCTTTCCTTCCTGAGGTGTGTATGTGGGCCAAACCTGTGAGGACTAAGGCATTAAGTCTGAAAGAAGTTGCTTTGAGAATAGCGATTAGGCTTTCAAGCGTATGTTCTTCCTGTGTTCATTTCATGATTTCTTATTAGTTCGGTGTATCACCCTAGTGTAATATTTTAATTTATGCATCTCTTCCCTCTTTCCTCTCAAAGAAGCAATAGTTTAGGTGATACCCAAAGGAAGTCGGCCTTCTCCGAAGGTTCATTTCAGCCATAGGTGACCCACAGCCTTGAGATGATCCCATGTTGCTCTAGAATGCTCAGTTTTATTTTGTAAAATTTGCACAGGGTGCAATTCTAGGTGACAACAATATCATTTTGATATATGTGTTGTAATGTAATGCAAAAATCAGAAGAATTATTGATCAATTGTGTGCAATTTCACTTGAGCAGAAAGAAGATTTGTGATCTGAATTAAAGCAGAAAAATTTTCAGGAGCAGAAGAGCAGAATCAGACAAAGTGCGAAGAATGTTTCAGATGTGCTTAATCGGAACTATAATCAAGAATTAGCAAATGTTATTTTCTCAGTTCAAATCTTTTGGATGTAATCCACATGTTTTGTAAGACAGTGAGTCTTCTTTTGAGCAGTGAGCTCTAGGCAGTGTGCCTAAATGCATGTGCATTCCATTTGTAAACACTTATATTGAGTATGCTCATATTGTGGATTGACCTCCACCATGGTTTTTCCCCTAACAGGGTTTCCACGTAAAAATCCTTGTGTTATGGTGTTGTGGTTGATTCCTTTGGGTTCTTGCATCTTTCTTTTGGTTCAATGCTATAAGTGATTTAAAGATTAGATTAATAAAGTTAAATTTTGCATAACACTAATTCACCCCCCCTCTCAATCTTCCTTGATTCCAACAAATAATCAAGAATGGTTACCCATATGGGATAATGAAAAATACTTCTCTAGCCAAAAACTTGACTCATTTGGACAATTCATGTCTTGATTCCTTTCGTGGGAAACTACATTTCCTTATTGGAAGTGAATTGAGATTGAAATATGTCAAGATATATCTACTTAGTTTCTCATTGTGCCTCATAATTTGGATAAAATCCTTGAGGATGCATATCATGTGTATTTAGTTTTAACTTTATTATTCTTTATTCCTTCTACTTCGTATTGCTAGGACACAAGTTTGATCAATCTAGTTTAAAGGACTCAACATTTGCACAAATGAAAAATTGAGTCTAGAAATCTCCTACTTTTACTCAAAAAACCTAAATACCCATATCTAGGGGATTAATGTGTAAATTAGTAGTTCTGGTTTGATTCTAAATTTGGTGTGAATTGTGTAAGTAGGTATGCAGCCCTTTCTACTACCCTTTTCCCTAAATAGTTCTTCATCAACTACCACTCACTAAGGTGACACAATTGAATTATAAGAGGATTGACTCAAACTTAACAAATAATTTTTACTTTACTATTAAGGAATTCACTTCTAAATGGTGACAAGTTGATTTTAGCAAGTTTTCTTACAATTCCTTAAATAATGACCCACTTGGTCTTTAATTGATGCTTGATTTAATTTGAGGAGATTTCCCACTTTAATTGGAACTTTTTTTAAATGTCCTTATTTATCTCCAACAATTTATAGGGATGAGGCTATAAGCATCGTTATTCTAACTATATTAGGCATTAGATGCAGTAGTTCTATTAGAGCTATTGGAATGTTTAATTTTCTAGGGTGGTCCTTAGGGTTTTTCTAAGGTATTTTGCTAAAAGCCTAAATCATTAGAGTTTTTGGCACTTTGTATTGCTAATATAGCTTTTTATAATTTTACATTGATTTGTTTATTAATTACTTAAGCAATTATAGTTAATGCCTTTGAGGGTCGTGGTTTTACTAGCCCCTCATGTTATTCATCGATGTGTACCTATCTTAATTGTTTGTATCTGTAATGTCCCATATCTTGATTTTCCCTAGAATTCACCTATTGATCACAAATTTCAACAAATTAGAGTTAGGTTTTTACCTTATTAAATAAATATCCCTTTAATGATGCAATCTTGGATTGGAATCCTACATTCACCACACAAATAATATATGAAAATTACGTATATATGCTTGTTAGGGTTAGACAATTGCATCACATCTAGAGGTTATCAACAATGCAAACATATTAAGAAATTGGGAGAAGGGACATGATGGATCCACCCAAAGTCATATGCCAAGCCTAAGAGGGTGTACACCATAACTCTCCCCCTTGGTGACTTGTACCTACTTTCCCCATCAATGTCCCAGCCCCTAAATACACTTATCATCTTGTGGAATAAGGCAAGGGTCATAAGTGGGCTTTGTCAGCTCTCTATGTAAGCATCCTTACTTAGCCTATCTACCACTCCACCCTAGGCGCATCCTACAAGATGGGTTTCAGAAAATCAAGCACATCACCTATTCTATCACAAAAAATCATTCATTAAATATTTGTATTATCATATAGGAAATAGGCATACATATGTAAACAATGATTTGCAAAAATACACCTGATAATATTGATATATCTGATAATAGCAATTTGTGGTGATGAATTGGACGGATTCTCCTTTGTTTCTTGGTATGTATGTTTCTTCTCCTTAATTGATTGATCTGTCTTCAATATTCATAAGATATTACTTACAAAGAAGCAATAGGTTAGTTCCATTGAATAATTATTAATGTGTCAATAATTGTTGCAAGCATTATTATTGCATAATCGTATATAATGTATATATAAATAATTAATTCTATTCAACTTACTTCCCTTATTGATTTACGATTTGTCTTCCTTTATCTCTTCTTGATCCAACTCCCCACATATTAAATCTGAGTATATCATATTAATGTATTTGTTGCTACAGTCAAGAAATACTCCTATATCTATCTTATTTGTTGTCCCATATATCTATGCTTAAATCTTCTTATTTTTCTCCTTGAATGCAAATTATTAATTTTGATCTACTTTCTATAGTATGCAGATATCGGCCTCAAAATAAGTGTTTCTTGAAGATGATTCACTACCCTTTCTAAGTGCAGATGATTCTTTGTTTTCTGGTCTCCATTTGCTTTTATATAATCAAAGAATATTTCCTTCATTTTTGGTTGCTCCCTCTCTTGTCTCAATGTATTCTTTATATCCTTGTATTCAAATGATGGGACACATCCCTTTGAAGAGAGGTATCCTCTTAAATGGACATGTCCTTTGGATTATACCAATTGTTGGTTTTAATTACTATTTTATTAATAACTTTTCCTTAATCATGTTAATCATTGCTTATATTCATCCTCTTCTATTTCAAATCTAAGCACTACTAATTATATTTGGTCTTACATTGGTGGGGGCATGACATAGGGGGTTAGGGCCATAGTTTATTTTTTAGTTATATGTCATTTACGTTGCAAGTCAGCTACCATTTTAATATATTTTATTTGTGGTCGACTAGCAATGAAGGTTTGGGTCGGCCAACAAATTATTTATTTTATTTATTATTATTATTTTGATGTCTAGATTTTGTGCTACGATTTGAAGATGGAAGGGGCATGATAGTCCACCCTACCCAAGATTGCTTGTCCTCAAGCAATCACAACTAAGATTTGTAGATTTTAAATATTGCCCCCTTTTGTGACGATATTAGCTTCAATTGTGATACTTTGGAAACTCAACCAATTGTTGATTATTTTGGTTATGTTTGACTCTATGTCCTAGAGAGCAGTTTTGAGTATACTTACCTTAACTTACTACCAATAGGGTTAATGCCATCCTCTAAAGTATGAGGGAAATTTATTGTCTTATGTACTATTATTTCCCAATATCTCTCAACAACAAGACCAACAGTTTTTTGAAACTGGCAAGATTTGTTACTTAAGATGAGTTTTCTCTCATTTCATTACCTCAAGGTTCCTAGGTTATGATGCAAATTCCTAATCCAAAATAATAGAAAAATGTGGGATCCTTATTGTGATGGGAGTGTTGTGAATATCAAGATCTTATGCCTTGATGCAAGGTAAATTTGTTATTTGAGTAAGGAATCTATGTTCAACAATTTCCCTCGGATAAAGTATACTTCATTTCACATAATCATTCAAACCAAGTTTGAGGTGAGTTCGCTTGGGAATGCAAAATAGCCTAAAACATCTTCCAAATATATATTTTCTTATCATTGTCTTGTATGTTATAACCTTCTAGGTGCATATACTTGAGTACAATATTATTGGATTGATCAAGTCCAAAAGTTTAGCATTTACAATCCAACAATAGTACTCACTAATATCAATTCTTTTCCCACTTCTAAATCAATTGGAAATTGTCGCTCCCCTTGTAAAATTTGACATATCCCATGTTTGGCACTAAGATTATTGGGAAAGTATTGTTTATCTTACTAGATACATTTTTAAGCAATATCAATTTATCGCCAAGTTTGAAAGGTGAGAATGATCTTGGGATTTGCGGGTTATGGACCCATGATGTAACTTAGCATAGGGCTATGTAATGATTTTTTTGTAACTTGATTTGTATCAAGTTCATGAATGTAGAGCTACTCTAATCAAGAAAAAGAGTTTAGAAGAAGAAGACCTAAGATGAGATGATTTACTCTAGATATTATATATAGGGGTGAATTTGGTTCACAAGGTAAAGTTCACTAGTGGGTTGCAAGGTAGATTATATGTGGTATGAACTCGATTGTACCTTTAATCTCGTTCAAAATGAATAGAACAAATTACTCTTTATTTGAAAAATTGTGTTGTTGCCTTGGGAAATCTTTCAATGTTTTAATTTATTGATTTCTTGATGAGTGACGATTGTTTGATTTTTTGATGGATAGATGAGTGATTATTTATTGAATGTCAATGAATTGATTCATTTGTTATATTCATTCCTTGAATGATTCACCACCCTACATAGTTAATGAATCACCCTTCATGATTTCCTTTAATACTTTACCTCCATGTTGTTTGTTAGATTTATTTCCTATTGATGGTTTCTTTACAAGGAGGTGATTCCTCTTTTTGAATCTTATTGTTGAGGAAGTCAAAGTCTTTCACATTTGAAGGGTCACACATCATCGCTATTCTTGAGGACCTAATTAATTCTCTTGCAAAATTGCTTGAGGTTAGGGATGTTTTTCTCAAATGAAATGCTCCCCCTTTTATAACAAGTTTGAGGGAAGTCACACCTTTTCACTTAAGTAGTTACAAATCTTCATTATTGTATTTGGATACTAATAATTCAAATTTAGATAAGTTAATTGGTTAGGGCTTCTCACACCAAAAGCATTTTGAAAGACAAGTTTTAACACTTCCATAAATTTTAAGCATAAAGTAATTATAAGAACACATCTTGTTGAAGATACATGAAGCAACACATAGATACACATGATACATAAAGTATAAATACGAAGCATGAATACACATAATACATAGAGTACACACAAGAAGCATGAAGCGTATATGTGAATAATACATGAAGTACACGTACAAATACATGAAGTCACAAATCATACATATGAATACATGTAAATAAAGTATACACATATACACATGAGTGCACACAAGTCACAAAGCATGTAAAGTATACACTTGAAGTCACAAAATATATGAAAGGTATACACATAGTCGCATGAATACATGTAGGTCACAAAGTATACACATGAATATATGTAAGTCACAAAGTAAGTCACGAAGTATACACTTGGATACACACAAGTCACAAAGTATATACTCGAATATATGTAAGTCAAAAAGCACACTCATGGATACATGTAAGTCACAAAGTATTTTTATGAATACACGTAAGTCATGAAGTATACATACGGATACACGTAAGTCACAAAGTATTGACATGAATACACATAAGTCATGAAGTATACATATGGATACATGTAAGTCGCAAATTATTCACATGAATACATGCATGTTGCAAAGTATACAACTTGAATACACGTAAGTCATAAGGTATACACTTGAATACACGTAAGCCAAAAAGTAGACATTTGAATAAACATAAGCCACAAGGTATACACGTAAGCCACAAAGTATACAATTGAATACAAGGAATGCAAAGTATTCACATGAATACATGTAATACATAATGTATACACAGGAAGCATGAAGCATACACGTGAATACATGTAATACATGAAGAATACGCAGGAAGCATGAAGCATACACATGAACACACGCAATACATGAAGTATACACAAGAAGCATGAAGCATACACATGAATACACATAGTACATGAATTATACACAAGAAGCATGAAACATACACATGAATACATGTAATACACGAAGTATACGTAGGAAGCATGAAGCATACACATGAATACACGTAACACATGAAGTATACACGAGATGGCAGGAAAGATGCTTTGATACCACTATAATGTCCCCTATCCTAATTTTCCCTAGAATTCGTCTATTGATCACAAATTTCAACAAATTAAGGTTAGGGTTTCACCTTATTAAATAAATCCATTTAATGATGTAATCTTGGATAGGAATCCTGCATTCACCACACAAACAATATATGCAAAAATGTATATATGCTTGTTAGGGTTAGATAGTTGCATCACATCTAGAGATTATCAACAACACAAACATATTAAGAAATTGGGAGAAGGGACATGATGGGTCTGCCCAAAGCCATATGCCAAGCCTAAGAGGGTGTATACCATATCCCTCCCCCTTGGTGACTTGTACCTACTTTCCCCATCAATGTCTTAGCCCCTAAAAACACTTGCTATCTTGTGGAATTGGGCAGGGGTTGTAAGTGGGCTTTGTCGGCTCTCTATGTAAGTGTCCTTAGCCTATCTACCACTCCACCCCAGGCCCATCCTACAAGATGGGTTTTAGAAAATCAAGCACATCACCTATTCTATCACAAGAAATCATTCATTAAATATTTGTATTATCATATAGGCGATATGCATACATATGTAAACAATGATTTGCAGAAAATACACCTGATCATATTGATATATCTGATAATAGCAATCTATAGTGATGAACTAGATTAATTCTCCTTTGTTTCATGGTATGTATGTTTCTTCTCCTTAATCGATTGATCTATCTCTAGTATTCATAAGATATTACTTACAGAGAAGCAATAGGATAGTTCCATTGAATAATTACTAATAAGTGTTAATAATTGTTGTAAGCATTATTATTGCATAATCGTATATAATGTATATATAAATAATTAATTCTATTAAACTTACTTCCCTTATTGATTTACCATTCGTCTTCCTTTATCTCTTCTTGATCCAACTCCCCACATTCCTTTATCTCTTTTTTAATTATATTTCCTTTACCTTGCAAGTTGGCTACCATTTGAATTTATTTTATTTTTGGTCAGCTATCAATGAAGGTCTGGGTTAGCCAAAAAATTATTTATTTTATTTATTTATTATTATTTTGATGCCTAGAGTTTGTGTTGTGATTTGCAAATGGTAGGGGCATGACAGTATCTCCATGGTGGCTTTCAATAGGTAGGTAGAACCAAGTTTTTGATGTCCCATGAGTTTTGTCATAGTCATGAATTTTTATACATCTGCTTATCTACTACAATGATGCAGAGTGAAGGAAGGAAACAATCACCTCATTCTCATTTTTGCAATTCAAACATAGTTTGCTCATTCACATTTTCCTTCACAATTACTCAACTTAAACACCCAAATGTGCATTTAGAGTTCCCAACTTCCTTAATGTTTTTCAAGATACTTGAACAACCTCAACTTAGCCCAAACAACCATTTACAACATTTGTCCTTTCAAATTTTCATTATTCCACTATGGTTGTCCTAAGTGTGCATTTATGGCATTTAATGACTACAAATACAAATTTAGCCTTCCAAGGCACAATCAATTCATTCAATGCTTGTTACACATTCATATGAATCAAAATAACAAACAAAAATCCTTCTCAAGGTCTGCCCTTACACACAAACTTCACTTCCTTCTTTAACCGCATACATGGCTAGTAGCCATCAAACATAGATAGTCAGACATATCTCTACATCCAGACCCTTAGACCCCACTGTAATTAGCATTTTGAATACTACCTTTCATGCCTTCAAACATATCAAAAGGTTTCCATTTGTTATTTTATGACATAATGTAAAAATTAGACTGTCCACATACCAAAATAGGCCTAATTAGGCTTTACACCAAAAAGGGCTTATTGTCTTTTAGCCTTCCAATCTCAAACCTAGACAACCAACACTTCAAACATATTCCATTAGACATGAATAAGCATAATTTATCACAAAAAGTTCACTTCCAATGATATTTTAACAAACCCTAGCTTTATTTCTCTTTAACTGCCTTGTTTCTGGACTGAGACACAAATTACAGTATGAATTTCCACTTTACTCACTTTATTCTTAATCTTCTGATCTAAACCCTTCAAAGCATGAAAGTACATCCATAAAGTAATGATCTTACCAAAGACCAAGCATTTCCATTGATAAATATAAGAGAAACACAAATTTAAAGGCTCCATGTTACCCTAAATCAGGGTTTTCACTGTTTTCACAAAAATACAATAACTCTTTCAAATCTCCAGCAATTCGCATGAAACAAAAAACAACTGGAAGGTGATTGTTCCTTCTAACACTTACAAGCAATAATACATGAGTTTATGCCCGTACAATTCCGTACAAGGTCTAGAAACAAAGAATTTATGTAAGTAAATGCATAAAATAGTGCCTTTATTGATTCTATTTCAAAATTTCAACCACCAACGAGTTCCCAAATGATTCCAAAGCCTTTTTAAAGGAAATACAACATGACTAATCAGTTTCTAACTGATTTCCAACTTCCTACCCATGTTTAGTCCCTAATGATCTTTTAACTCCCTAATGTTGCTTTTATGCAACTTTTACACTTTTTGCAATTTTGACACTATTTGTTGACAACTTTGCATTTTACACATTTGTTTGCTAAATATGATTTTAATACATTAGAAATGACTTAAATGATCCTTATTACAAGTTGAAACATCAAATTGAATCAATTTCTCAAACTTTCCTCAAGGAGTCAAAACTATGTCAAGGTGCTCCTGCACCATACAACAATTGTCAAGTCTACCATTATGGCCTGATTTGGATTGTGCCATTTTAAATCTACACTTACTGACCAAATGAAGGCGATCTATTATTATAGAAGCTATTGCAAAAAAAAATTATTTTTTTTTAAGTTGTGATGTGGGTTGCCATCAATTTAGTTGGCCATTTTATATTTTCTAGTTGTTGGTCTTTTTCCATTTTCAATGGACTTATGTAAGTGTCAAGTAGTTTTTTAGGGTTACAACTATTGAATGTTAGGTTTTCAAGAATACAATGGTTTATGAAGCATCTGAAAGCCAATCACTATTGTGGATGTTTGGGATAGAATGGCTCTAGGGTTGTATGCATGTCTTCATGAGAATTTATAATAGTTTGTACAATTTATCTCTTGTCATAGTTACTAACATGAATGTAAAGAATATATAATAAATGTTGAAACATTTTAAAAACACTATAAACTTTACAATGATAATTTATTTCTTACATATGGATTTTTATATCATAACTTTGGATGATTAAGCATATTTTATGTTCAATGTATTTATGTTTTGATTCATTACTTCTCCCCTCTTGTAAACTATGACTCTATCTCCCATTTGAATAGATATTGGTCCCAATAAATAAATGATTCAATCATTCTCCTAAACAAGCAAAATCATTAACAAATAGTCTGAAGTTAATTTTTATTTCTCTATAATTCATTATTGAATTAAAAGAAAAAAGGGAAAATACTATCTATGAGCATTACTTGTAGAAGTACTTTATGAATCACATCCTTGTGTCATCATCTTGCATATCCTGTAATGATGTTATTATCAGCTCTATAAGAGGCATATATGTATTTTGCTAATCTTTAACCCAATGACAACTTTTGGGGTTGAACTTACCTTTGATACAACGACAAGTTTATTTTAATATTTTACTTTTTTGCACCTTCAATCCCATTAGGATCACCTCTAGCAAAACCCTCCTTGGTTTTAGTTGAGCCCAAAGTGCAGGACAACTTGTCCACTTATGTTCATTCACCTTTAACCCTCCATAATCTGTGGACGAACCTTTGTTTTAATTTCATGATGAAAACCCTTAGCCCTAAAAGTTAAATCTTGTTCTAGGAATTTGGAGCAATAGTTTTGAGACCCAAAATAGTGGTGTTGTTAGGGATAATTTAATTCAGCTTGAATTCAAAAGAACTTGGTGATTTGAGAAACTTGCAACTTAACAATTTCTAGTAACATTGTGGTTGTAATAGCCCCGGTCATAAAAGTGGAATTTTTATTTCTTCCTTTTGAAGGGTGGTGAATATGTTCAATCAACCTAGAAAATTAGTACATGCAAAAGGAAAAAATGTGAATTAAACAAATCTTGCAAAGGTTAAAACATCAACTACTACATAATATGAAAAAGTGTGAATTTGGTACAAGAACTTATTGGTGTATTTAGTACATGCAAAAGGAGGAGAACTACATGCATATATCCTTTTGAAGCAAAAACACTTCTTAATTGATTTACACCAAAGAGTGCCATGGAAACTAGTTTCATAGGTGTTGCACAATATATTAGAAACATTATATCTTCTATCTCCTCCATAGTTGACCTCCTTTGCATCAAATTTTTGCTAAGGGGAGGAACTTTCATTGGGTTAAAGAACATGATAATGCTTTTGAAACATTGAAGCACAAATAAGTCACGCTCTTGTTTTTGCTCCTCCTAATTTGCAAAAGCCTTTAAATAGAGACTAATGATAGTGAATCTGTTATGAGTGTCATCTTGCTTCAAGGTGGTAAACATGTTTATTACCGTTCAAAGATTTTTGCTTCAACAATTAAAGGATATCCAATATATAATACAAAATTTTATGCACTAGTTCAAGTCATTGAAAAATGGAGACAACTTATTTAATAAATAAATCCTAGTGCATATTGATCATCAACCTCTAAAATATTTACATGCGGAAAAAAAACTCCAACATACAAGACAATACAAATGGAAGATATTCTTACAACAATCACATTTTATAATCAAATATAAAGGTGGTGGTTCTAAAGTAGTGGCAAATGTTTATTTGGGTCACCCATTTAAGTGATGGGAATGGTTACACATTTGAAGCCTTTCACAAAAGAGACTCAAAAAGAATATGAAAACAACATAGACTTTGGGAAGAAGTACAAAGAACTTCAATCTTGAGGAATTGTAAAACATCATGCAAACTTCTATATTGAAGTGTTTTTTTACAAGGTGGGAAATTTATATGTGCCTAAGGCACAAAGGCTTATTCTAATGAGTGAGGTGCATACCTCTATAGTAGTGGGTTACTTAATGTGAGCAAAACAATGGCTCATTTACAAAGGTATGTTTTGACCCAAAAATGCAATAGGAGATAGAAAGGTTTGCTAGAGGTTGCTAATTGTTTGACACTAGCAAATTTAAATCAAGAAAAGATGAAATGAATTGCCTCTTCCAATCCTTGTGAGGCCTTGAGAAAGCATTTCTATGGACTTCGTAGAAGTATTGCCTATGACTAGACATGAACATGATCATTTATTTGTGGTAGTTAATAGATTCAATAAAATGAGTATTCTAACACTTTGCAAAAGATTAGCATAGGTAAATTAGTTGGTGAAATGTTCTTTTCTCATATATGGGTGCACTTTGGACTTCATAAGTCCATAATTTAGATATAGGTACAAAAGTTTGTTGGAAATCTTTAGTCCACTTTGTGGGGTATGATGGATACAAGACTAGAAAAGAGCATTACTTTTCACCCACAAACAAATGGCCATAAAGGGATGAAACAATAAGTGTTTGAAAACTTGAGATGAATCACTTCCTTATATTCAACACTCTTGTATTAGGGCAATTCATTCTTCTACAAATCACTCATCATGTGACATGTTTGCGATATGTCATCAAGTCCTCTTCTTGTAGCTTTTGAATAATAAGTAGAACAAGATAACAAGGTGGCTAAAGCTTCAAAACTCATTGAGAGGATGGGACAAATCTAACTCAAGGTAAAGGAGCAATTGGAAATGAACTCAAATTTTGTTTTAGAACAAGGCATAATCAACATAAAATGGAGCATAACTAAAGTTGGGACACAAAGTTTGTCTTTTCTTGGGTAAAGAAAGACTACAAGGACAAGATAAGAAAATTAAGCCACTCAAGTATGAAACTTTCACTATTTTGAAGGCCATAGGTGAAACTACTTTTAAACTTGATCTTCCTCCTTTCATGTGCATGCACTCAATTGCTAATTGTGAGTATTTAGACATTTATGAGCCTTTTATGTTAGATGATGTCCAAGAGGAATATATACTACCATCTCTCAAAGACATGAGTGTGAAGGGAAGAGCCATATTAAGAGGATGCGGTGCTAGAAAAGAGGAAGAGGGAAACCCAAAATATAGTTAAAAGACACATGGAAACTATGACTCAAAGATCAAAGGTGAGTCAATCAAAATGGTATTCCAAAGAAAAAGTACAAATCTTCTTTGTAACTTATTGTTTCATGAACCTTTGTGAGACAGGCCTCCTAAGAAGGGAGGTGTAATCTATATTGGATTTAAAAATGTGTGGGAAACAAAAACTTGAATAGTAGATTAGATTTGGACACAAAAACAAAACAAGAAATTGATAGAGGAAAAAAACAAAACAAAAACAAATGAGACTACAAGTGCAATCATGACCTATCAAAACTGTAATAATGATATTGTCTATTGATAGTGAACACTCCAAATATAGAATGTAGAATGTACAGTCATTATTTCAACTTCATGAATGTGCAAGAATTTTTCTAGATTTCAAGAAAATCCTTATGTTCACAAGAATACATAAAAGGGGGTTGAAGCTTGGGTTTTGAAGTATAAATTGATTGTTTTGCGGATAAAAATAATATTTTATAATTTTGTTGTTAGTTAGAGGAGATAAGTAGAAGTAGAGGGAAGAAGATTTAAGTCCCACTTATACTTATCTTCCCAAATTAATGCATAAGGTAATAAGGCCATTGGCAATAGCATAAGTTTGATTTTACCTTAAAATTGGAAGTTTCAAAGAATAAATATACATTTTGTATAAGTCTTATTCAAGTTATTTTCTATTTTTCCCACAATGTTCTTCTCTTAAAGCGAACTTCAATTGAACAACTATCAATTTTAATAAATGATTTTGTGATTTTTGAATACTATTTTGAAAAGTTAATGGATCATGGAGAAAATTGTAAATGAGCGAGCTCCAAGGCATTCCTCATGATGAATATGTACAACTACAAAATGAATCTCAGCTGCTTTTCATGTCTATATGAGTTAAATTCATCGGTATGTATTTGTAACTAGTTCTAAACCCTATTCTATAGAATGTGTGTCGTCATTTATCTTATGGTATATGCAGTTGTGAAATTGTGTCGAGTAGTATAACCAATGAGGATAGACTCTGGTTTGAATCAAAGTTTGCATATTTCTTTATTTTCAAAATCCAAGAGAAGTGCTAAAGGCGAATACATCGCCTTTAAGTTTTCTCTCTTCTTTTTTAAATTTACAAATATAAAATTATTACAAATCAAAAAAAAAAATCTACAAAATTATTAAAAATACAAAAATTCACTAACACAAATTTGTATTTTCAAATTTATTTCAAAGAATATGCAGTGTTCAAAAAATCCTGTAGACTATAAAGACTTCAATGCAAATATTCAAAAATGCAATGGGTACCCTTTAAAGAGAATTCCAAGGCATTCAGGACACTTTTGATCATGGATCCTTTTTAGATATACTAAAAAACTTCCTTATCCAATTCCCCACAGTTTGACTGAAAATGTCTTGAATAGTACCGTACATATAAATAATCATTGTTGTTACAGCGATAATGATCAAAATAGCCTTAAACCAAAGAATGCTAGCAATCCGCAAGGTTTATCTCTCTGATGAATCTGATATTGATTAATCGTTCTAAAATCCCAAAGCCAACCAGGCCAAGAATGAAAGGTTGTAAAACTCCAAAATGTGAGGAATCCTCAAACTCGAGTATAGGAGCCATATCTGATTTGATAAAAAGCACCTACCAACCTGCTTGAAGTATATTCCAGACCAGTCTGAAAATGCATGAATGATCAGTTAGTTCAATTTACAATAAACAAGCAAAATCACACAATAAGTATGTGAAAAAGTAAGTTAGAAGCGTGACTGCAAGAAAAAGAATTACTGGGGTGATCGGTATGGATAGTTACAGTCACTGTGTTGAAGCAGACTTTCGATATAATAATAGGACAAATTCATTAATTATCACATTAGACAAGCATAATAATCTTTTGATTCAGAATTTATGAGGGAGGCATATATGTAATAAAGTAGGTTTCCTTGTTAATGTCAGATATTAGACAGGTACATGTTTTGTTACTGCACTTAACACATACTGCCATCTCAGCTATAAATTCTTTGTTTTAAAAGGGTTTTGGCTTTTTGTAAATGGCTCTTTTCTTCATCAAAGAAAAGAAGATATTAGACAGGTTGGACGCACACAGGATCTTGGAACAGTACAAGATACACAATCAATGTCTATATGATGTAGGGACCCCATCTCGCTGATCATTTATCAAAAGTCATCACCTCTGAGCAGTTCCATCAATAGCCTTATGCATTGCTGAAAAGGTTTTTTAATAATAATGAAGCAAGTACAAAACTTAGTAAACCATTGATTCCTAGTGATAATGAAGACTAGTGCAATCTCAAACAGTCTACTTGAATACGAGTGATGAGCACTGACTTTCATTTCCACCCATTTAGTCAGTGGAGCTCATGTCAAGGAATTGCTTTCCCCATAGAGATCAACAATAAACAGTGTTCCACGGAGTCTCGGGGACGGGGACGGGGGGACGGCGGGGGACGCGTTTCCAAGAGGGGAGACGGGGGGCCTAATTTTGGGGACGGCAGGGGGGACGGCAGGGGGACGGCGCTAAAATACATATAGTACTTGAAAAATTAGTTATAAAAAGATGTATAACAATATAATTACATAATTGTAGATGCCTTGAGTAATATCCTACAACAATTAAAATTTTAATAAAATTAAAAGATACTTAAATAATTAATATTATAAATTGAATTTATAAAACAAAAAAACACAAATTATTAATTTCTTATAAAATATAAATGGATTTTCATTTATCATTTATAAAATTATTAATTTATTTTTATTTTAAAAAATTTTAAAATTAAAAATTAAAAAGTTTTTCAAAATTCATTATAATATAATAATAATAAATTTAAATAATTATAAAAAATTTAAAAATAATAAAATATAAAAATAATAAATATTATTAAATTTCACAATTTGAATTTCAAAAATATTTATAAATTATATTAAAATTTATTAAAATGAAAAACTAATTTAAAGTTAAAATAAAGATATTAGAAATTAAAATTAAACTTTAATTAATAAATTTTAAATCAAAGCAAATGTTTTTTTTTTTAAATGAGCCCAGAAATAAAAATAAAAATTGCCCACAGCATACTTCCAAATTTAATCGAAGTCGAAAATTCAATCAAATCAATGAAAAGATTAAATCGATGGCAATCGATTTGGGCGTGGGCATACGGGATGCTGTTCACCTAAAAATAAAAATCCGGAGAGCAAATGAAGTCCAGCAGTTGCAATTGCTCACCAAAAAATTTTTGGCACCCGAATCCCTGCGTATCAGGCGCGGCAAAAACTCCAGGGTTTTCCGGGCACTTCTGGATACGGTATCCATGCCGAATCAGCGTCGTACCGTACCCGTATCTGTATCAGATACGCTGATACGCGTATCACGGGAGGGAGGCTAGCGTATTCGGTAACTCTGTTTATACCATGTCAGGAAACGTCTCCCTCATGGAAGGAAACGGCGGGGGGACTTGGAGACGGCGGGGGGACGGCGGAGGGACGTTTCCCAGGCGTCTCCCCGTCTCGGAAACGTCCCCGTCTTGGAAACTCCATGTTTTTTTGGGGGGACGCGTCCCCGTGGAACACCGAAATAAACTGGAGAGACTATGAACCAAGAAATCATTCCAACCTGGTAATCAACAGACTCCTCAACCTGTGTCAAGAGGATGAAGTGGGTGCATCTTTCAGACAAACACTGAGTAAGATAAGTGTTAAAGACCACTTCTCACATGGAACATAAAGTTCTTGAGCGTAATTATAAAGTTGACACAAATGCATGCCTACTTAGGTCCACATATATGTGGAAGAATCTAATGTTGTAGGACCATTCCGTTAGCCTTCTGGGTGACAATACCTTGCATGTGATTCCATGCCTTACCTATATGGACACTAAATGTAAGTTCAACTTACTAGGAGCCATTGATCGCATCTGTAATTAGGACATTACTGTATCATTTCAAACTAAGTAGACACCATTAACCAATCAATCAACTAATTAGGTCATTATAGATCAAACAAGCAATGTAATTTTGCATTGGTCTCCACCATACGTAACTGGCATTTTATGCTCAAACTGGCCACCTGATTCAATCATCGCATTGTCTTGTATTATAAGCAGAACACCTCTACTTTACTCACTTCGTTTGTTTCCTTTTCCACCATTATATTTTAGAATTGCTTAAAACATACCTTCAGCCATGCTACCTCCTTTGACTCCCTTCTATATTTTTTATCTCACAATAGTCTTTGCTCCTTTTACCTTTTTCCCATTATATCAAATATTGTTTTATTCACTATTGTTTTTGAAATTACATGTATTGTCAAAAGGGTTGAGCTCAATTGGTTAAATCATTAGGTTTTCATTGTGGAGATCCAAGTTTAAATCCCCAAAGTGACATATAGTGTGAAATTTTAAATTGTGACTTGTTTCTGTTGTTGGCTTCTTCAAGTGTGGATGTGACTTCTAAGATGAATTCTAATGTCTGACTATTGGTCTTCCATTATTGATTTTCTAGTGTGATTGCTCTAAAGAAACAATGTGTCAATCTCATGTTAATGCTCGGAAGGAGTTATGTCTTAGTCAGATGCTCATATGAGCCATATATGTAGACTGTCTCTCAATAATAATAAAAAAGGTTACATATATTTCTTTAGAGTCACGTTTTGATTACTAGTGGATATGATAATGTAGGTTAGTTAAACTGTCACTAAGGGGAGAAACCTCTTTAATTTTATTTTTCAGATAATAAGAGACTGTAGTATACTGTTCTAATACTATGATGAAACCTCTCTATTTAGAAATGTTTTTTTCAATATTTTTCCATTGTGATTTTATTATGAAATTGTCTACAGGATACTGTAATGGTCAAAATGTCACATGCCCGTCACTTGCCTCCACGGTGGATATTGGAGAGCAAAGAAATAATAAATAAAAAGGGAAAGAACATAGTCAATGCTCAATTAATGAGGCATGGGCTAAGATATGGGCTTGCTGTGCAAGCATTAAACTGGAGAGGACAGGAGAAATGGTGCCATTCAAAGAAGGATGGAGACAACACATTTAGTGAGGCATGGCACCCTTTCCCTTCCCCCATATTTCCATCTGATTTTCCACATAAAAGGGGAAGCGTGCGTAGGTAGTGTGGAAAAAAAGAGGCACCTGATAGTCTTTAAACCCCCACAACCCCTCATTCTACAAAGGGAAGCTTGGCCTCTGGAAGAGTAAAATGCAGAGGGAAGCAGGCTGCAAGGGAATTATGAGCAAAGAGAGAGACGTTTAAGGAGAATGGTGAAGAGCTATCTACGTGGAGGAGAATGCAGGAACCATGAACTCTTGGAAGAAGATTTCGCCAGATCTTTCTATGGTGGGAGCATGGAGGCACAACACAGTCTCACTGAATGCAAAGATTGCAGGATACTCCCGAAAGGGGTTTGTTGAAAAGGCTGTAGAAACCTTCAGGAAAAATGTAATTGGCTGGCGAAGAGCTAATTTCCACAAGCTTTGACAACATCCTCCTTGCCTGCAACGAAATGGGAAGCATAGAAAGGAACAACGTGTAGGAGTGCAGTGAAGCCAGAGAAAGAATTTAAGGAAGAACTGAAGGGAAGAAATCATATTGCGTAAAGAGAACGAACAATAAAATAAGACAGAGGAATGTCACCAAATTCAAATATCTAATAGAATAATATTGTGTCCTTTTTTTTTTTTACAATACCACACATCGTACCAATCCTCTAACAACTCCCAAAAACATTTTGCACCAAAGCCCAATTTGTTATCCCAACCTTTTCTCTGATCCTCACTTGTTTGTAGGGTTCCCCAGAACCCCAAAACTAAGTTTGACAGTTATATGATTTGAATCTACATCATACATTGTTTATTATTCGAATCATTTATTTATATTATAGTCATGTTTATCCATCATGTGGACCGATGTTTGAACACCCACAAGGGGGCTGACTTAGGCAGACTCCCCTTCTAACACATGTTGCAGGTTTCCCATCACAAAAGCTTCATTTTGCAAGTTATTCCTAAAATAATTCAACAATATCAGCAGTATAGCCATCTCAAATTTATCAGACCGCACAGAGCTTTCTAGAGACATAACGTTCATCTCCTCACATGCTACTAATAGCAGGTCATCCACTACCTGCAAGGCCTCCTACCTGGTTATCTCCTTCACCCTGACCGACCGGTTGGTCTTCCAGTTGGCCGCCTCTTGCCCAAAATAATCAGACCAGAATTTCCCCAAATGATAACCAGACCTCTCTTAATCCCTCTCTAGGCCATTCATGATCAAAAAGTAAGCTTTATCTGGTATAAGTGCTTCAATTTGTCATTTTGTGTTCAATGCAGTACTTTTCATTTTGCATGGTTTCCTAGACCTAACTTGCAAGTACATGCACAAAAAGGATCAGCAAACCTTCCTAGGAGACTCCTCCACTACCCTTTTTGATCACATGCCAAGATTCCATCAAGATAAGGTGAAAATGATCCCTCTCTTCATGCCTACTTTTCCTATCATGTGTTATGAATATGTTTTCTACCGATTGACTATCCTCTGCTCACTGTTGAAATGTGAAAAGTTGATAAGAGTTTTTCAATTACAAGGCCTTGTAACAACACCAGTACAAGGCCACCCAAGGGTTACAAGGCCTCCCTGTTGTTCGTCCACCTGGCAACCACATGCCAAAAACAGTTCAATATCCACCAGCAGATGCAAAATCCAATTTGCAGCACTTTCCAAAACTAGCCCAAACCAGCCCAGGTGCATCTTGAACCTTTAAATTTACAGTTTTTCATCGCATAGCTTAGCATTTCATTGTCAAAATCCTGATTTTCCATGTGTTACTCAATCTAGTCATCATTTGATTGCACCTCACTTGTCTCAATTCATTTAGTGGTTGTAACTAGGGTTTGGCTGGTTGGAAACAGTCATAGGTTTCATAGTTTGCTTTACATCTAGAGACACCTGTACATAGCTTAGATTACATTCTATCTTGCACAACCACACACTTAAGTAATTTTTGAAAAAGGTGATATTTCTCTGAAGTTATATTTTGGTGAGCTTGACATGCAAAGATCCAATTATCTATTTTATAATCATAATCTATATGGCATAAATCATTGATCATATGATTTTTCAATTTTATTTAAATCAATGAAAGTTACAAAGATTGAAAGTACAAAAAAGCTAAGAATCACCAACTACAGTCTACAAGTGACGAATATCAAAATGACAAAATGAGAATTGTAAAAACAGATATGCATAGCTGGTTTCTGTTTGAGCAACAAGCTCAAAAATCAATCATCCAATGGATATCCCAGAAACCAGATGTGCATATATTTTATTGATATGTGGTACAAAGATTTTTTAGGTAGAAAAATAGGAAATAATTTGTTTAGACAAACCTGAAATCTTCTGGGTATACTGAGCCACATATCCAAATTTGGGAAAACCTGGAAAAGCATACATTAGTCACAAGTTAGGAGCATAAAGATTGCCTTTACATCTCTAAATTTCTCATCCATCCCTAAACAAGGGCTAATACATTATTCCGTTAAATCATTGCAATAACAACTCCTTAAATAGAAAACAAGGCCAAGTGACACAAAACTAAAATAAGGGGAAAATTTATATTAATACAAAATGTGGGAAAAATAAATCCATTTTCATCTCCAAGAGTTGCAAAAAGTGCATCAGTGCCTCAAACTAATTTGAACTCAAGGGTTCCAAAGTTCAAAAAACATCAGAAACTAGTATATCAAAACATGATAATATAATGAGCATGTCAAAACAAACCTTTCAGAATCTTTACGTAGATTCCTCACAGGTATTTAGATCAAATATTCAACAAGTCTTTTTTCACATGCTAAATTGGACTCAAAATGATATTTACCAATAGATCACTTCCCATGGTAGTATTACTATTCCAGTGTTGTTCTTAGGAAAATGTAAATGAATATATAAATATTCTTGAAACTTTGTGTTACTACCATAAATGCAATAGAGGAATTTCAATTTTTTTCTCAAACTTAAAACAGAAGGGCAAAAAGAAGATATACCTCTTTTCCACGGATCCCAAGAACAAAAAAACGATATACAGTACCAATCAGTAAATATGCAGCAAAGAAGCAAACAAGTCTGGAAAATTCACAATGCAATAATGTCAGTAAATCAACATCTATGAATGTATTATGTATAAAACAGATGTCATATTCAAAAGTAAGATAAATGTGCCATTATTTTGGTGGTAAGTAATTTATTTCATTAATGGTGAAAGTGAAAAGGCTATAGGAGATTGCTTCAACAAACTTCAGTCTAGAAAAGTAAAGGCTTCTCAGTAGTAACTTACACCATCAAAAAAGTGCCAATCCAGCCAAATCCTCTATTTCCTATGTATGTGACAACAGGGCAACCGGCAGGGTGCATCATTGTTGTAATCTGTATACAAAATCATCCTTTCAATCACAAAAATGCATCATCTAAACACCATACACTGCATGAAAGGATTAGTAATTAACAGGCACCAAGAATATTTTTCAATATTGTCCTACATGTTTAACCAAAGTCCTATAGCTGAAACTTTTCTGAATTCTCTTATGTATCAGCTGAATATGACCCTATAAATGCTGTGCATCCTCACACATTGAACAGAGTCCTATTGACAGAGTATCCAGATAAAGTTATGAAATGCTTTCTAGCTACAACTTCCTAATGAATATTACTTCAATTTCAAGATGCAATAAAACCCAACTCTGAGATGTATCAATAGTTGGTCATGGCATCTCACTTTTGAATTTGAGCAATAAGTGTTTATTATATGTGATTTTTTGTACAAAAACATCCAAATTATGTCTTCAAATTAAAAAAGAATTCAAAAGTGTTAAGTAGCCCTCAAAATTTCTTGCATCATGAGAACAAAAACCTAATTAACAACATCCTGGTAAGTTGTCTTCAGGTTGTAACTATTAACAATATATTTAGCAACAAATGACAAGATATATTACTGAAACTCTGTTACTTAAAGCAATTCTACGAGAGATCCTAAAGTATTGTGCTTGATATTTGGTTAGGGAATGGGCATTCTGAAATGGCATTCTAGAAAAACAAACCCCCAAAAAGCATCGTGAGGTACAGTTTATCATTTTTTGTTCTTTGTCTATATACAAAGATAAATCGTCCACAGAGGAACCCCTTTTGTATATCATATCCAACCAAAGAGATCCTTCCAAAGTATTGTTATGTATCCACCCTTTGCTCCACCCCTAAAATTTTGTGATGAAAGTATGTTTTTGCAACATGTAAAACTAGTTTTTTGCAACATGAAAAACAATATGAGAATGTTTTAGATCTGTATATTCTAGATATAGAAAGTAAGATGGTAATGTAGTATAGAATTTTGTAAGAGTTTCTCTTAAAAAACTGTTCTAATTCAATGAAAATTCTGAGATTTTATTTGAGATCAGACTCAATAATGAAGTCCACCTTTCAAGTTCTTTTCATAAGTAATACCACTTTAGAGAAATTGTGGAAAATGGCCAAATGGGAAGAAGTAGATAATGCCAAAAGTCCCAAAATGGCAAAACAAAAAAATTGTAAATTCTACTATTGGTAACAATGTTTCATTTTTGCAGGGAAAAGCTCAAGCTGTTGATGGTAAATGCACCAAACACTCTAATGTAGGGGGAGTGATCCTCTTCAAGAGTTAATTTAAGCAATGCCAAGGTCAAGTGGAAATTTTTGTTTTCCTTGGATGAAGGGTGGAGTGATCCTCTTCATGAAGGAATTGAAGTGATGCCAAGGTCACGTAGAGTTTACATTTTAAGGAAAAAGTCAAGCTGTAACATAAAAGTTAATCCATATTTCAATTGATATTCTTCCTTGAATACCAGTTAGCATAGGTAGTGTATGGGATAAGTAGAGAGATATAAAATAATGGAAGCATTTTACTTGGAACCCAAAAGAAATGTGTTAAGAGGGGTTGTTTCTTTGGATATGTATTAAAATTACTTTATTGCAAGAGTAAAATAGCCTTAATATATCGCAGGTCCACGAGATAACAAGAGCAGAATCACAAAATGAATGAACAAATAAGAGAACAGAGCAGATCTAAACAATTAACAATATGAATAAAATGAAAGTAGAGGCTTGTTTCTTTGGATATGTAATAAAATTACTTTATCGCAAGAGCAAAATAGCCTTAATATATTGCAGGTCCACAAGATAACAAGAGCAGAATCACAAAATGAATGAACAAATAAGAGAAGAACAGAGCAGATCTAAATATTGCAATGAAAGTATGTTTTTGCAACATGTAAAACTAGTTTTTTTGCAACATGAAAAACAATATGAGAATGTGTTAGATCTGTATATTCTACATATAGAAAGCAAGATGGTAATGTATTATAGAATTTTCTAAGAGTTTCTCTTGAAAAACTGTTCTCATTCAATGAAAGTTCTGAGATTTTATTTGAGATCAGACTCAATAATTAAGTCCAACTTTCAAGTTATTTTCATAAGTAATACCACTTTAGAGAAATTGTGAAAAATGACCAAATGGGAAGAAGTAGATAATGCCAAAAATCCCAAAATGGCAAAACAAAAAAATTGTAAATTCTACTATTGGTAACAATGTTTCATTTTTGGAGGGAAAAGCTCAAGCTGTTGATGGTAAATGCACCAAACACTCTAACGTTGGGGGAGCAATCCTCTTCAAGAGCTAATTTAAGCAATGCCAAGGTCAACTGGAAATTTTTGTTTTCCTTGGATGAAGGGTGGAGTGATCCTCTTCATGAAGGAATTGAAGCAATGTCAAGGTCGAGTAGAATTTTACATTTTAAGGAAAAAGTCAAGCTGTAACATATAAGTTAATCCATATTTCAATTGATATTCTTCCTTGAATACCAGTTAGCATAGGTAGGGTATGGGATAAGTAGAGAGATATAAAATAATGGAAGCATTTTACTTGGAACCCAAAAGAAATGTGTTAGGGGGGTTGTTTCTTTGGATATGTAATAAAATTACTTTATTGCAAGAGCAAAATAGCCTTAATATATTGCAGATCCACAAGATAACAAGAGCAGAATCACAAAATGAATGAACAAATAAGAGAAGAACAGAGCAGATCTAAACAATTAACAATATGAATAAAATGAAAGTAGAACACTGATTATTAGATTAACAAACTCCAAAAGTCTTTTGATGAGAACAAAATTCAAAATATAATCTCCAACATCGAACCTAACTCTTATACATAGCATAATGTGGTCGACTACCACTACAATCTTTAAATCTAAGAACTATCAAATGATCAATTCAAAAGTTTTAAATTCTACAAGCCGGTCCCCACATAACTTGATACATCCAATGGGCTAAGGGAAGTAACATGCACCATGATCCCACCCTTCAAAATCCTAGTGTCCTTGATGCATAGTTGTGAGTATTCCTAAATGGATTTTTCATTCTCCCACATAGCATCATCATTCAGCAAGTTCTTCCATTTGATGAGATATTGGGTGATCATCCTAGTTCACATCCACTTGCTCCTTGTTTGGACAAGGCTTCTAATTCCAAAATGATTGTCCTCCATCTTGCTCTAAAACTCTAACTGAATTAGATTTGTATCCCCAATGACTTCCAAACAAGGCACATGGAATATTGGGTGGACTACGTAGTTTGCAATATCTTCAATTTGCATTCTACCTTGCAAGGTCCATAATAATTGGGTGCCAACTTGCTATCCTTCTTTTGTTGTCTTAGAGCCATCTACTTGTATGATTGTAGTCTCAAATATACCCAATCCCCCAATTTGAAATGCCATAATTCATGTTGATTAGTCTATAATAATGGAAAAATCCTAAAGTGCCATATTCCCTTTTCAAAGCTAAGAATTTAATATTTTATGTTGGGCCCAATCACTTTATTTTCAAATGGGCAACATAAATATTATTGTAAAGCCTATGTAATGATTAAATAAGTGTTTTTAACACTTATTCAAAATGTAGTTCAAAAAGGGCTTTTGGATGTAATTTAAAAGTAATTTTAAACGCTTAAAAGGAAAAGTAAATTAAAATGAAAAATAAAATAAAATAGAGCGCCCAAACTAGGTGCCAGTAAAAGAGAGGTCAAGGCTCAAAGCAAAGCATCAGAATTTTTGTCATTTCATTATTCCTTGCATTTTGGAAATTGAAGCATTCAAGCATGAAAACCCTTGGTGTTGGAGATCCAAACGACAATAACCCTCTTGGCTTTCTGTAGTTGGATTTGGGGACAAAAACCCTCGTCTCCAATAGAGGCAATTCTATTCAAAGATTGCACTTGGACTTATAGATTGAAATCATTTTCATCTTGCTTTGATGTTGCTACAGTTATTTGAAGTCATTTTCATCTTGCTATAGTGTCACTGCAGTGATTTGAAATCATTTTCAGCTTGCTGCAATATCATTACAATGATTTATTGAAGATTTCACCATGTGGAGGTTTGGATTGATTAATATTTGCAAGCAAATCCGATATATATATTATTGGCTGATTGAAAGGCATTTTCAGATCATTTGCAAACCTAAAATGGGTAATTTATGAGGGTTTATAGCTGTTATTGCATGCATTATTGCCGATTACATTGGCTACCATAAATAAAAATCAGTTCTGGGGTTTCTATGCTGGTGTTTGCATGTTTATTGTTGCTTTCATATTTATCCAACAACTCATTATCCAATTCTACTTTCATATTTGGTTAATTTCAATGTATAAGAGTTTCATATAAACATCGATGAATGATAGTATCATTGTCATAAGAAAGCAGTCATAATCAGCAGTCATATTTGATATATTTGACACATTCATTTCATATCTTCTGTTTATGTCACATTTGAGGATGTATGCCAGCATTATGAGGGTTTGAATTTGTTATTTGGAAGTGTAAGTTTGATTTACAAATGTTTGCAATATTGTATTATTGCTAATCAGCTAGGCTTTGGCATCTACATTGGTTATTTGATTATTGTTTCAGCTTATACATGCTTGATAAATTATCCATTTCACTTCCTAAAGTTGTCCAATTGGGGCCATTACACTGGTATTCGAGCTTAGATCTTACTAGCCTCTAAGGTATAAAGCTGACAATTTATTGCAGAACTTTGATCTTGCTAGCCTACAAGGTTAGAGACTTGGATCTATTTTTTTAAGAAAAATAATAAGAAATTGGAGAAGATCTACAGAACAGACTATGGACGACATTTTTAGCACTTTGAAAAAATAGCAAACGGATTTAATACAATACATAGAAGCTCGAAAGACAGTGCTAGCTACAGATGATGAATACGATGGCTTATGTCAATCAACTTGTAATAATTTGACATTCCAAGAGTTCTATGAGCTAAAGATGAAGTATGGTAGAAGAGCTTAATCAAAGCACGAGAAAATGTTCTTGGAAAAAGAAGAGAGAATGGAAATGGAGATCAACAGGCTACAAAAGAATTTTCCATGCAAGATGAATGTAAGGATCTCTCATCAAAAAAAGATGTTTTATTGACTTCTAATGACTGTCTATGTCAGCAAAATATTGATGAAGTCAAGGAAGAAAAGGCATCACTAGTTCGCTATGAAGAGACCAAGATGGAAGATGAGATGCCAGTCCATGAACTAACCCATTGATCTTCCAAAAGGTGAGTCATTGCCGCATATCATTGATTTTCATGATAGCCATGTTAATGAGCACGCGATTGAGGAGAATGTTTTGGTTAATCATAACATGGAGATCTTGAATTACAAAGGTGGTGGTATTGAGACCATCGATCTTCCAAATGATAAGTCTTTACCATATGTGGTTAATTTTCAAAATAATTATGTTAATGAGAATGTTTTAGTTAATGCCACTAATTTTGAAATTATGAATTACAAGAACGGTTATGTTGAGGCAAGCCTCTCGAAACATCTAAACCAATAGAAAAAGGTAAGCACCTTGACTATTCTTGTGATTACAGTTCAAAAGTGTTGGAAATATTGTTGTCATTGATGTCAAAGGCCGACCCATGTATAGCATCCTGCTGAACGGGTGCTAAATAAAACAAAAATAATATTAAAAATTAGGGCAACCCCCTCTTGGTGCCGCCCCAAACTTGGGCTTATGTAATTAAATTTAAATAAATTTTTGAGGGCCTCCCAAAATGGGACAACCCCCATAGAGTGGTGCACCCAACTTTGGGCAAAGGAAATAAAACAATTAAAGTTTATGTCTTGTCAGCCAACCCATATGAAGAGGTACTTAGAAATTAAGGGTTGTCATTTCTTGGAAAATATGTGTCTTTTCTAAGTGACTGCCCTCCTTGGCAGAGATGTAATAAGGGATGGTAGCAGATTTGTAGAGAGATCTAAGGGCAGAAATATAGCAGATTTATGAGCCAAAGCATAACTGATTTTGTGAAGATTATATTGCCGATTTATGAGTGGAAGTATGGCAGATTTCTGAGCAGATGTTAGGACAGATCTAAGAAGTTGCAAGTAAAATTGCTATATTATTTTGTGGCAGTTGGAGCCTCCTATCTGAGGAAATTGAGAGGTTGGTGCTCAGTGGTGGGGATTGGAGTCTCTAGTGGGTTGGTGCCTACGAATTTTGTAAGATTAATACAAACAATATTTTGCCATGGTTTTCTCCCGTAAGGATTTCCATGTAAAATTGTGTATCTTGTGCATGTTCTTAATTGCTACATCTTGCATGAATAGTATTGCTATGGATAATTAAGGTTTGAAATAATATTGTTATGTTTGATTGAGTTGAGAAGAAGTAAAGTTTTGATCTATACTGATTCACCCCCCCTCTCAATATAAGTGTGTGTTTCATCAAAAAGGTGAAGGTAATGAAATTAGTACAATTTATTGCTTCATACTATACCATTAAAAGATTCTTGTCTTCATCGAAAGCATTCTAAAAAAAGATGAAAGGGTAAAGGATACAAATTATAACATAGGGTATATAGATTGCTTGGCTCAAATTCAAAATTGTTTATGCATATGGGATCTACGTGACATTTTGAGTTCCTCAGCCCATGCATTTGGATTAAAAGTAGAATCACAAAGAATCGTATAAAAATGTTGTGAATTCTAACAACATAATGGAGGATCAACATGGGCCAATCCTTAGAGTTAAGTTGTGATGTCCCCATCCTAGTCAGCGCAGCTGGATAAGTGGTTAGCCTATCATCCTGGTCCTCGTAGGCTGACAGATATGTGTAGAGGATCAATTGAGGCAGTTACCCGGTGTTCAGGAGCTTCTTTCTTGCAGTTGTTTCCGGTTGGGCCTTCGCAGAATCCTTCAGAGTGGGTTTTCAGAGACTTTCTATTTTTAGAAAGTCAGACAAGCGAAAGCTACTATTTTGGGCAGGGGCACCTGGTTCAGCTATTTAGCTCAGAGTCGACCCAATTCATCAGTTTGATGGTCAGATGGAGAAATAACAGAGTATTTAATGATTTATTGAATAATTAATAATTTTGACTTTATATTAAAGTCACTTTATTAATTTATTTAAATATTTAATAAAATGGCATATTATAAAGTATTTATTATACTTTATAATAAAGTGAAAAATTAATTTAATGAATGAGTATTTATTCATTAATGAAGAAGGCGCCTATTATTTAAATATTTCTCCTAAGTCCAAACAGGCAATTTAAATCATTTATTTAAATGATTATTAAAAAGAGGGTTTGGTCGAATTTCTCAAGAAGCTTATATATTGACTGCCAAAGACAAATCGAACTCATATGTCTTGATTATTCAATTTGTCTTCTTTTTGCTCTGAGCATTGAAGTTTGCAAAACCTAGGGTTTCAGCAGACGATCGATTTTGGAGAACGATACCTCTTCAGAATCTGGCATACTGAGACTGTGCAATACCAGTTGAAGATTGTCTACTTGGTGACTTCACACAGAAGTTGCAGTTGAGTCTATTGATTGATTCAGGCAGGGTTTGCAGAGAATATTCATCAATCATTTGGGGCGAACCTTTCAGAGTTCTTTTCACAGGGATCTGGCACCATTTTCAATAAAGCCGTACCATATTCATTATAGTTGCTGGGCCGTACAGATCTGTCCTTGCAGGGCCGTACTTCTCTTTCCAGGAGGAAACGCCTTCATCATTCAGCTTCTGACAGAGGGTTCCAGTGCGCCTTGGGTATCTGGAGATTTCTCTTTGTTCTATGCTTGGAGATTCACATCCTGGAGTCAGCCGTACTATCTTCTCTCATTCTTTCATGTGGCTGCAACAGCAATCAGGTTCTTTGAAATAAATTTGTATTTCCTTCCTATGCTCGTTTTAAATATTGTAAATGCTCTGGAAACCTAATAAAGTCATACGCCTATCTCTTCTGAGCAGTTTCAAAGCATATTATGTGTCTTTAGATTTATTAAGAATTTTTAAGCAATTTTAGAGTAAAATCGCAGCTTCAAGTTTGTTTGCAAAAAACCTCAAAAACACAAAAAAAATACAAAACGATCAAAACAAACAATATCAGTGGTTTTCAGTTAGGGTTTCGGGGTTGAGTCACCTGGACTCTTACATAAGTTCTACACTCAAAGACAAGTTTACGAGTATTATAGAACATGGTCTAATGGAGGTAGTCGAAGTTGCAAGGACAGTGAGATGCTCAATATGGGATGGTGGTAAGCAAGGTAGGCGTCATTTTCATATTCATTTTTTCCTAACTAAGCATAGTGTGGTGTAATTGGAATCATGCCACAAACAAATTTACCACTCTTGGATATATGAAGGAGAATTCACAAAAGATGAAATACTACAAGATGGCTCCACCACTCCTTGCATCATGAAGGCACCACAACTCATCATCACATTGGATAGACACAAGGTGTGTGATGAATTCCATGTCACGAATCCAAGAAGACCAACAAAGTATTGGGTATGCAATGGTTACATTATTGAAGAGTTCACAATTAGTTGAGATTCAAAAGGAAAGAAGTAGTGCTTCAAGGCATTGAAGATAGAGCCCAAGAATCATCTTAACTAAGAGAATGAAGCAAGTAGCTTGGGGCTGCATATCAAACGTAGACAACTATTGCTTCATTCATAGGTGAGACACCTCATCATGGTGATGTTTGGTTTATTTTGGATAAGCATAGTATGGTGCTCAATGTTATGCCTCTAGGATTGCCACCAAATAGAGGATTTCATCAAGAGGGAAGAAACATGTTGAAGATATATTTCCCATTGAAGAAGTACTTGATGCCATGAAAAGAATTCAAGGTGCTCAAAATAATATCAAAGTAGTGCAACAAAAGCTTGGTGGTCAACTCATTTGTTACATAAGGCAATCCTTGGCCTTGCAAGAGATCGAGAATATTCGCAAGCATCAAGGAGAATACATCATTTGTTATCAAAACAAAGAGGAACATATTGACAATTGGTTACGGTCTTTTTCTAACCTTAGTCATAAATGGGAAGGTACTATCATGGAGCTCGTCATGGCCTCCCTAAGGTTTGCATTCTTATTGTTGTGAATAAGCTAACTAACCATGTGCAATTCATTGTCATTTCCCTTCAAGTAACCTAGTTCTTTTTCAAAGAAGTGATTAAATTACATAGATTGTCTAACAACATTGTTAGTGATAGGGATAGTTGATTCCTTAGTATTTGGTTGCAGGAACTACTTCAATTGACAAGTACTAAATTTACTTTGGGCACAACTCACCACCCTCATACTAATGGATGGACAAAATGAAAAAGCACATGGATTGAAGAACATTTGAGAAGCTACAACACTTCCTATCACATGTCTATAGGTATGTATCTATTTATGGCACATATGACTATGATACTCTAATTTCGGTCAATTTGGTGTTTGCAAATAGTAGGGTACCAGCCACTAGTGAATTGGTCAAGCATCACCAAGACACATTGAGAGCACTCAAGGATCATCTTCAACAAGCTCAAGACAAGCAGAAGCTCTATGCTATCATCCACATTGAAGAGAGGAAGTTGAGAAGCAAAAAATCATGGAGCTCCTAATGTGTTGGAAGAATCTCCCCACAAAAGGTGCTACAGGGGTTGGCACAATGATACTTGAGCATCTAAGTTTGCAAAGTTTTTTTCAGCAAGAGTTGCTTCACTTGCCAAGAAAAGGATCCAGACCCTATGAACATTACAACATGATTCATAATGTTGGCACAATGACACTCGAGCGTCCAAGTTTGCATAAATCTTATATTGCTTTTTGGCAGGAGTTGTCTCATTTGACAAGTACAAGATCCAAGCTCTATGGACATTACAACATGATTCATCACATTGGCATGATGATATTTGACCAATCTGGTTTAGAATTGCTTGAGGGCAAGCAATTTTGGGAAGGTCAGACTGTCATGTCCTCTTTTTCAGATTCAAAAAATTAATAATATTTTAAG